>JAVQJF010001796.1:0-54886 GCA_036023855.1 Gadopsis marmoratus
GCTACTAGTTTCTCCAGTCTTTTGCCGAACTGTTTGAACACTGACTTTGTCGTTCTCCCAATATATATATGTTTTATATTTATATTTATATTTTGTAATACAATTGTAGAAATAAAATCTGAATGTCACTTTTATAGATCTCCTGCAAAACCATTTGGATATGAAGTGAACCAACATGAGCTTCAGAATCTGGTTTATTACCAAGTAGGTTTTCTTTTCATATACAAGGAATTTGACTCATAACAATAAACATAGCAAGAGAAAGTAAAAGGAATCAAAAATAGAAAATAGGAACATTTACAACACAAAGTATGTTTTTAAAATGAAAAGAGCTGCACAGTGTTTGATTCGAACAGGAACAAATGTGCAAAATTCACACTATAAACTATGAAGAATATGTGCAACGTTCAGTCCTATTTCTTGTTAGTAGTTACATTTAATGTATCACATGAAATATTATACAATTTCTGATTAAGTTTTGAAATTGATGAGTCTCTATGACAGTGTGAGAACCTCTCCTGCAGGGGTCACTGTTTCATCACCAAATAAATGTGGCTACAGGACCCTGTTTTTTTCTCCATTTGCCACCACAACTTCCCCAACTTTTAGGAAGCTTGAGTGAAGGATAATTCTACCAGTAATCATTACTTATCTCAACCGGAGAGTTGTATTTGTCTAAGTGCGTGTTTTTGGGGGGAGTCAAATTAAGCTTTGGACAAACTTTGACAAAACATTTCTTGCTCTTTTGTAGATCTTTTTATTAATTGATAGACAGGGTAAATTACACTTAATTAATTCCCACATTCCTGACTACCAGTGCCACCTAAGGTGTTTGCAGCATAGATGATTAATCAAGCACCAAGTTCATGTGTTTCTACTGTAAGTGGTTTACATACTTAATGCATAATGGAACTGTTAAAGAAACATGGCTGATTTGTATTATTATTATCCGTCTTTGACAATGTATGCATGATTAGTTGTTTACACAGTACAGCATATTCATTCTAGCACAGCTAATGCCTTGGAATCAATGTAGTCACACTTTTAAACATGTGGTGACCATTTTGCTAAAATAATTGAGCCATTAAGCTATTTGAGCTGCAGAGTTGTTAGTGCTCCTGTGATAAATGACAAAGCTTTGATGCATTCTTTCCTCTGTGTTCATCTACAATATGCTAGATCTCTGCAGACCCTAAAGCTAAAGGTAAACATCCTTTGCTCTTATTTTGTGTGGTCTCCTGAGAACCAAAACATCCTTACAATTTGGTATTTGGATTTAGACAATGTGAAAAGGCCAGGTCAAAAATGCAAGCATTATGTATGCATACCAGTATGTATTAGAGCAGAGTCTAATGGTGTCTGTGAACTGAGTAGAACTGCAGTTACATCATTAGAGAAGTTGGATCTGTCAAAAGGTCTCACTAACCTGGATATTAAACTACTTTTAAGTGTCTTATCGGAATTGAGGTCACATTAATGAACTTCTGACACCTGACATATCCAAGATTTTCAAATATTAAAGTTATACTTCCCCAAAATCTATCTTTTGATGATAAAACCCTCTGTAGGCTTGAAAGGAAGCAGTAAAATTTCAGGAAAAAGCCAGTGGACCTATAGGCACAGTGGATTTGTAGGCACCTCTCAAAAGACTCTTGTGCCATAATCTACTTGTCTTTTGTCCATCCGTATCCTTAGTATGTTCCACACAATCCTTATTTTGTCATAACATACGACTAAATAGACTGCTTCCAAGAGTTTTGGGTGGAGTATCCCTTTAATAATAGCTCAGAAAACATCCCGACTGCAGATTTTCTTCTGCATGCATGAAATGATCCTTTAAATGATTCAACACAAAATAACATTTTCTGAATTCTCTGAGATCAAAGGGACATGAACAGTGGTATTAATGTTTTCACTTTTAATTTTACTCTTTTATCTTAACTACATCTCAATACCTGGCTAAATCCTCTGAGATTAAATTAATTAAAATTTTGATTTGGTCCCCAAATATTGCAAGCTTTGGTTGAAGCTATTTGTGTTCCTGAGCACACTACAGAAAATGAAACCACTTGTCATTAATGACGCAGCCTGATCTTTATCTTTCCTCAATTCCAGGTAGCCATTCTCATCAAAATTGCCTTTTTCAGGTGGAAATGATCTTTCATTATCTTTCCATTGTTCTTAGGATAATGTCATACAGTATGCTGTCACAACTGGATGTATTAACTCTAACTCTATGTATCTTTCAATACATGCATGCAAATATTACTCTCTACTGATGGTAATTTGATCTTTAATGTTGTTCCATACTTACTGCAGATAATCAAAGAACCTACAACCTGTATCCAAGTTTTGATTAGATATTTCATCAAGCTTGCTGAAAACAGAACAAAGTAGTCATGTGGACATGTCTGTGTATATTGAATCCCAATCAAAGCACATGGACCACAGTTCCTGATAGATCGCAGTTTATTTTTGAAAAACAAATCTCACACGATTGTTAGATGATGGACTGTCAGCTTCCTTCCTATCTGCTAGCTTGTTTTGGCATTCACTACTATTTTAGAGAAGCTGATTATTAAACTTTTGGAGTGTGTGAGACATAGTATACCCACATGTGATAGCTGAATTGCCCTCTTTTCACTCCAGTAGCCAACATACCACACATCTGGATCTCATCCCCCTGTAAGGGAAAGCCAATCATCACATACCTGAGCAAACACTTTCTTGGGATTCAGCAATGGCAAGGTTCAAGTCTTAATTATTGCACCCATTTGTCAGAAGCGTAAAGATTTTCATAGATATGGTCCAACCTCTGTCATTATAAAGAGATTCTGGCACCCAGCAGGCACATTTTGAAAGAAATTTGGCTCCCTAAAGATTCCTGATACTGTGCAGGAAAGTGCATCCTGAGTATGAAATGGAAAATTTAAAGGAATAAGATGATCACTTCCTTTATACCGTGGCCTGGTGCACGTCATGGTTCAGTTCATAGAAAATTGCTTTTTTAACCTGAACACAATCTGTGTCTACTTTCTCTGCTTCAGTCTTCTTCATCAGGACCACACATTTGCCTCAAATCCCTGTTGGTACTGTAAAGGCAGAGGATGGATAACTCTTTATTCATGGCTGGGGTTTGTGTGCTTACACAACAGAATTCTCCCAGTTTTTTCCTCATTTCATTTTGGACTCTTTTCAACCGTGTTGCACCGAATTCATTGTAGAAAAGCAAACAGGGAAGGTAACAGTGCAGAAAATTGAGAGCAGATTTCCTTTTTGCATTTTAGGTTTGGCTGTGTACTGTGTGCATAACCTTCTTATAATGCCCCTTCATCAGCCAACACTAGCTAATTCCATTTTCATTCAAATGGAGGATAGATACATCATTTTAGTTGCAAATAACAAAATATAGAAAGTGCATATTGTTGAGGTCAACATAGTGGTTACATAGTCTAAGTACATGGTAGACATTTTATATGAGTTGATTCTGGCATCTTTTTTCTCAGTGTGTTTGAATATGACAGGTTTCCGAGTGACGTCATTGTCAGATTAACGGTTGACTGAGCACCTATAGGAGGAGAACAACATGAGAAGTTATGTTTATGCCTTAAACTGCATGAATTGCAGTTTATGAAATTCTGTTTGGCAATCCACAGTACTTTAATACTGCCATGACCATGTCCTTAATCATACAACCGTCTTGATGACATGAACTCTCGCGAGTCGTTAACATGGGTAACTCTCCCATGTCTACTGTGAATGTGGCATTAGTCATCTATTTCTAAAATCCTGGCTACAGCCCTGCTTGACACATAAGAGTCAACAGGCAGGAAATCACTGTGTTAACACCAACACAGAGACAATCACTCAAATTCATCAATCCAACTGACATGCATGGATTTAGAGGACGAAAACCATGCAGACACAATGTTGTACCTCTGGGACACGGTGATGATGGTTGCATTCTCCTGAATTAAATTCTGTGTATGTTTGTGTGTCATGGACAGTGTCAAAGACACATTCACCTGCTCTACAGCAAAGTATTGAAAGCATGAATAGAGTTTGTGGCGCTGGGACGTGCTGCTTCTCACAGGTCTGTGGTGACAGGCAGCTATTCTGTCAGTCACAGACAAAGTAGCAGCAGCTTTTGGATTAGTCTTGTGATTGCAGCGGCAGCAGGTGTGCTGACCTGGAGTGGCTGGTGTTGACGGCTGTAGTGACGACTTGCCTGAAACAATCGCTATCTGATGGAAGCGGTGGCAGCTGCTGCAAAAGCATATTTCGTTGGAGGAAAAAAAAATCTAATCAAATCTTTGATCATTGGATGGAGTGTGTGTAGTATGAATGTGTGTGTTTGTGTTAGCCTTGAGATGACCTGTCTGTGCTTTGAAACCAGTTTATTCTGTGCGCACTGACTTTCGACTGAAAAAACCCCCAACATAAAATGCAATTTTGTCATAACTTATCTCTGTGTGAAAACATTTCCTACCACTAAATGTTGAAGGGTCTCCTCATTAGCATCTCTTATCGGCCCACCCAGCCAACAGTAATCAGTGAAGATCAGTGGAGGCAGGAAGAGTGAGGGATGAAGGGAAGAGGCGGCGGGTAAACTTCCTGTGGAATGTGCCTCTTTTCTCCAGCAAAGGGTGGAGTGCTTCTTACAGACAGAAGAGGGGAGCATCTTACCCTGTTTCTTTATTTAAATTATTTGTGGTCACAGTACACTAAGCAAGAATACTTCCCTGTGTTAGTAAACAGAGATGGTCGTTTCGGAAGATAAGACCTTTTGCAGGAAGGAGGAAATGACCTTGCGCTGTCAGAGCCTTGAGTGATGCTTTGTCAGATGATTCATTTTATTTCAAAAGGCTCATTTTATTATGTATTTCAAATATTCTTTGGTCAGAGTTGGCTGCCAACTGGAGCAACAGATCTATGTCAATCACAGCTGGATTTGTGAAGCCCTTAAATGCAAATCTTTCCTCCTGGGTAAATATTTTCTTTTCTTTTTAGCATGACATCCATGCCTCCATGTTTTAAGCAATAGTCACTTATTACCTAACTGTCATGTGACAAGTTGTCACTAAGGGTACATTCAGGACAAAAAAAAAAATCTTTGATGCCTTTAAAAAAGATTGGTCTGTGGCTGATAAATGCACAGGTCTGTTTGGTTGCACTGAAATATTGACATTTTAGCAGACAGATAATCTGAATGTCTGCTGTAGATTGTAATTTGTGATTTTGGGCTATATAAATAAAATTGGCTTGATTTGACTAAGCATGTGGAATAATGGAATAACTATGATAATACTGCATAATATGGTCTAAAATAACAAATCAGTTGGTAAAATCAACATTATATCTCTGCTGCAACCCAAACCACAAATTCCATTTCATTAAAGATATTCCCCAGTGTTCGATTGCCTAATGTTTGTTTCAGTTTTGAATGTCTGAGCAGAGGAGATTACTGAACATAACAGTTTGAGAAACTGCTGACCGTCTCTGTGATAACAGATAGTCTCAGCATTTATATAGTTGACCCTGAGATCACCGTCCCGATGTGGAAACTTAAAGAAAAGGCCATTTCAATCTCTACCTGTAGCAGCTTTCTCATACATTATTACACATTTTTAAATCTCTGCACCCGTAAAGAATTCACTTCAGCAAATCGGCTGAATATGGTTTTGTCATTAATAACAGATGTAAGTGTGCTGTTGGAGACTGGAGATGCAATATGTAGCATGCACTCAATGGTTCGTCACCCATTATGTCATCATTAATTTAGGAAATAAAATTTGCACTTTTTGCACAAATTTGACAGTTCCTTCATCCATGATTTTAATTTTCCTGATTGAATTTAATTTCTGGTATCATCAGATGATTATGTGAGTGCAAGCCATCAGTTCAAATGATCATTTCCTTACATATGATCCCAATGCTGTAATTATTTTTATATGATGACAAGAAAAAAACAGTATAACAGATGCCTTGGAAAGATATTTGTGGAAAGTTCACACTGTATTTAGACACCACTTTCTGCTTGTTCCCCAGAGTAACCAGAACAGATATCCTTACCACTTTCATCCTACCTCCTGGCACAACAGACTGCATTCATCAAATATACAACCAACCCCTGGTGGATTGTAGTACCACACTAATGGGTAGTCAGTGGAGTCCTTAGGCCTGACCTCAAACTCCCTGGAGGCCACTGAGCTGCAGTAACAACAGCAAAATGGATATGAGGGCACCGCCACAGCACATGGTTTCATTATTTCCATGTGTGACCTGGCTGGTTTGGAATGTCCGCTGTCGTGAAGTTATTTTTCTGCATAATGATGGTTCAGGCATAACAAGAAGATATTTTGCATACTGTTCAAATTAATATCAATATAAGTTCCAGTCCAATTGTAAAAACAGCATTTTTTGCTGAATTAAAAATGCAAAAACCCTTGTATATGAGATGATTTGAGAACGGTGACAAAATAGTGTCAACTCAGATGTATACCATCAAATTACTTTTTACTTATTCAGATCAGATTTGTAGTTTTCACTGTAGCTCTTTTTGATGCCCCATACACACTCGTAAAATATACATATATAGTGCTAATGGGTTGAATAAGTATATTTTTAGCAAAAAGAATGGTTACATCTTCACCTGTGAAGTAGAATAAAAAACAATTGAATTGTTGCCTTTACAGTATAGATGTTTAAGAAGAAAAGGAACATTGCTTACAGGATGCCTGAGCTCTTTCACATCCCATCTTAAAAACGTGAGGTTCCTATACATTGCTGTAAGATTTACTATGTAGTATAGTTACTCTGACATGAAATCTATCAGTTTTTAATGCCTTTTTTATGCACCCAAAACATTTCCATTAGGAGAAATGATGCAAAGTCAAAAACATGTTGGAAAAGGCAAAACAAATACAATGGAAACTGCTGAAGCACTATCCGTCGTTGTATCTGTTTTTTGCTGCTCAATGTTCAAATGATCAAAATTAACATATGACGTTTTGACGCTTTCCTGCTAATCTGAATGACCCACGTACATTTCACCTGCACCCGTAGGGGCCTTAAATAAAGAGTACAAAGAGTTCTGAGGGTCATGAGATAGATGCAAATCCATCACTGAACCTTCATTGCGTATGAAGGCTCAGTCTACGCCTACTTAATGCTGGGCTGACAGGAAAAGGCTGACAAACAAAGACAAATGATCAGCCACTGTAAAATGAGATGGATGGTGTGAATTGAAGCAGGCATTAAGGGGGTTGTCATACGCATTGGCAATGTTTTCTGCACTTGACATCTCATCTCTTGTCTCCAGAATATCGCGCAGGTTCTGGCAGCAAAGACTTCCAGATTGAAATTTCAAACTGAGCGGCAGTAGGAGGATAATGCTTTCTCCATTGTAGAGCCTGATTGCAGTAACCTTTTATATGCCACTGTACGCTGTCACGGCAGATTCCTGTTAAGTGCAAGAATAACGTGCACTTTTAATTCTAACCCTATTTCAAAAGACTGTTTCACTGCTACTACTTCCTTTAAACTGACTACAGCTATACCTATAATTATAAAGTTTACTCACAAACATGTGGAGATCTGGTAATGTGAGCTGATAATGGCACTGCTCGTTTCAATCCTACAGATATCAACAATTAGTGAAATTTGGAAAGTAAAATGTTTTCGTAGCCAACAGGAATGTTGTCCATAACTACAAAAATAAGACCCTGACTTGTGCTAAATAAATGAAATAGTTTATGTAATAGGCTGTATGAGATTAATTTGGAAATTTATATTGGAAAAAAGCTAGACAGAGCCGATGATATAAAACTGGCACAGTTGTTAGTGCTAGCAACTCACAGCAAGAAGGTCCTGGTGTGAGTGTCAACCCTGTTTTTTTTATGTGTTTTTTATATTTATTTCTTTATTTTTCTTTATTTTTGGCTATCATTCGTCTCAGTAATAACAACATTGTACTTAAAGTTTGTTGAGCTCTGGGAACACGACGACATTGCAACAAGGTCGCATGGGGAAATGAGCAGACGATCAGACAAGTTTAAAAAGAAGCTGCAGGTTAGCCAGTTGTTTATAAGAGAAAGGTTAAAATCACTGTAATAACAAAGCTGTCTGTTGTAAACATTCATCACAGTTTATAGACGCTCATAGTTGTGCGCACACAGTTTTCCTGTGAAATGGTAGACTATTGCTGACATTTAGAGATTTACCTTCAAATAAAGTGGTCTAGATCATCTGTCTAAACTGTTGGTTTGTTTCAACCCCTCTGACCTGTGGGGATTTGTGTTTTCATGGGGGTTTGGGTTCTGTTTGGGTTCTGTTTAACGTGATATTTGTCTTGTCCACATCTGGTCCGGTGTTTCAGGTGAGTTCCGTGTCAGTTCTGCTTCCTTCCTGTCTGTGCCTGGATTGTTGATTGATTTCACCTGCTCCCCTGTGTTCACCTGTCTTGTATCCCCTTGTTAGCGTCTGTTGTGTCCAGTTGGTCTCTGTCCTGTCATTGTTCTTGGTATGTTGTGTGTATACTTTGCTCGTGTTCTGGATTCCCCCCCCGTCTTGGATTCTGCCCTGTGGAGTTCCCTGGTGTTTTGTGTTTGGACTTTGGTTTCACGTACCCACCCGCCTTACCAGATAGTCAGTGTCTTTTTGTTCATTGTAATAAATTACTTCACCTGACTGAGCTGTCTGTGATTGGGGTCCTTTCCCTGCCACCATCATGCCACGCCATAACACGATCTGCTGGCAGAGCCTACAATGTTCCTTGTCCCGTCTGACTTTGTCGAGCAATAATGTTGCTGTGTTCCCAGATCTCAGCAATTACTTTGCTGATTGCAATGTTACCACAGCTGATCGAAATGAGGGCCAAAACAGAACTAATGTTGCGATAAACTGAAAATATGCTTTTTAAGCACCATCAATGAGGGACAAACTACAGTAAGTGCCCATTCACAAAGCTGTCATTTTAATCTGACCTCAAGCTAGATCATATGTCTTATCTGTCTCGAGCAATTGACTGGTTTAAAATAACAATAACTTGGTGTATGTTATTGTGGGAAACCGATTACCTCCACTGTGTGAACCCTGAGTCTCTGGAAGTCATTGTTTGTCTCCATGTTTTTAAGTAATTTGCATCAGCAGGACAGAAACTTGATCCAGAGGAAATATGGAAGAATACTCACTTTAAAAAAAAA
Organism: Gadopsis marmoratus; assembly: GCA_036023855.1. Classification (NCBI taxonomy): domain Eukaryota; kingdom Metazoa; phylum Chordata; class Actinopteri; order Centrarchiformes; family Percichthyidae; genus Gadopsis; species Gadopsis marmoratus. Next base: position 9,204 of record JAVQJF010001796.1, read on the forward strand.
AAGATTTGGAAATAACTGGAGGGATTTTGTTTCTGTCTCTGCTGACCCAATCCAATAAATCATTGTCTCCAAATATTAACTACTGTTTGATGGAGGCGATGTGTTTGTTTCCTTTAGAAGTCATCAGACAAACTAAACCACGTAGAAGCAATTTCCTTTTTCTTTGCTTTTCCTTGGCTGCGGTGGGTTATAAATCACAGTACCAGATGGGTGGGTGAAGTGGTGACAATCTGAAATAACCCCTCTTCCAATATATAATTTAGAGACTCGTGAGGAGTTTCTATCCTCGTGCAATCAGACTCCTAAACGGCAACACATGGACAACTTAGACCCCCTGCCTTCTGCAACCCCACCCCCCCTCCTCAACTCTGTGTGGCCCCTCACTATATACATCTATACCAATGACATCTTGTACTATGCACAGAAACCACTTTTTTTCCACGTGAATATACAGTATATATGCTAAGTATGTACATAGTTGTGTTCACCTTCTGCAACTATGTTCATCTTATCTTTATTTGCTGCTTTGTCAATATCTTTTATCCATATTTCATTATATTTTACTTTATAGTGTTTTTTATATAGTCTATATAGTGGCACAGGCTAGGAGCCCTCCAGAAAAGCATTTTACTGTTAAACTTGTGTGACTGCATGTGATAAATACAACTTTTGAAAATTGAGTGTGGGCAGCATTAGGCTGGGAAAGGATTAATGAAGTATGAGATTGGGCTGAGTGAGTAGAGTCACCACAGAAGTGAAAGCACCAGAACGTTCACTTCACTTCAAAAGGCACAACTCATGTGTTCATCCCGCTGTATCTGCTGGCCTCTGACCCGAGGGATCAACACAACACGTCATCACATCATTAATGTTACTTACCGGGCTCAAACAGAAAATTGGCTGCTTTCGGTTGCTGACAGCAAGAAGTATGTGGTCAGCACTACTTTTTCCAAACCAACTCTGCACTGACAACAGCACCGATACAGGGCAATTCAATGTCCTCAGAACGCCATTTCCCAATCTAATCAGGAATGTCTAATGTGTCTTGTTATCATGCCAATTATCATGAGGGAAGAGACTGGGACCGATCCACACTGTGGCAGTGTGCCAATATGACACTGCCGATAACAGCTGCTCTGTGGTGAACTCACACCCATTAATGTAGTTCCAAGGAGCTCTCAGCTTCTTTGCACACATTTGATCATACTTGAATAGCCTACCATTATATGTCCAAAGGTGCAATACCCTGTGTCTGCTACATTAATACACGTAATACACACCTTTAAATGGCTTAAATAGATAGAGTTTTAGTGCTAGCTGAGAGCCAGAGATGTCAGAGAAGTGTATGCCTCAGCTGGAGTCTTAAACACAAACACAGCAGTGTGCAAATGGCTGTAATGGTTTAATAGTCAAAACTGATATTATGTAAGTGGAGAAAAGATTATATGTGACAGCACAGCTGCTTGCACAGCTACAGTTGTGCAAGGCAGTCATTAATTCTCATAGTATGGCACAAGCTAAAAATACAGAAAATACTTTTTTTCTGTGATTCTCTCCCCATAAATTTCTTTCTCATTAGGTAAGGGTATCATGAAGTAATGCACTCTAAGTAAGATAGAAGGGACACCAAATTAAAGGCAAAATGTGTGTAATAAGGAAGATCCTGCGTCCGAGTCAATCAGGAAGGATGCATTAAGAGTGGCCAGTATGCAGATTATCAGATAGGAAATAATCATTGGAAAATGGTTAATTGACTTTGTTTCCAGCAGTCTAAGCAACAACATTATCGATTATTAGGTCAGAGTAATTTAGGAAGCAAGTATTACCGGTAATAAACAAGTCTGTTTTAACATAAGTTTGACAAAACAATCCCACCTCACTGTTTTTCTGAGCTCTCAACTGTATCACATGGTCTTCATCAGAGGATGACGTTTGCCTAGTTGCCATGGAGATGGAACAGTTTACATGCGAGCTCAGTAGTTATGATTTCATCTGTAGGACTTCTTGGACAACAATACATAGAGAAAAACAACTTTTAATGTTTCAATGCCAATGTTTCCCTTTTCAGCTCAGGATTTGTTTTCAATGCCAAATTTTAAAGTCATTATGCTGGCTCCATAGTTACAGCCCAATTTATCAACTGTCCCTAAGTAAGTAAGAACTTGAACTGGACTCAACTGTGGCTCCACTGTGGCAGGGGTTGACCCAGGGGATGTCCATGTGGAGACCAGCATGAGCGAGGGCCTGAGAACAAGGCTGGAATGGCAATGTACCAATTCGCAAGCAACAGTAAACTGCACTGCTGTGCCTAAAATAATCCCCAGAGACACGATAAATAAATATATAGGTTTATGCAACTATCTCTTGTTTTCCTGTATAGAACATATATACCTTGTGTCTCAAGGGAACTAATTGTACTTCCTATTGGTCTGAGCAAAGTTCCCACAAATTCCCATTGGCCATGTCTCTGTGGATGTGTGTGAGAGATTAATCATGCTGGTGTAAAGAAACCCAGACATTTCCAAGCTCACAATAGTCTCATGTACCCCCACAATCCCCACCCCAAGTCCTCATTTCCCATTGTCTCCGCCAGTAAAAACAGCTTGTGTTATCTCCTGAATTGCTGATAATGCTAGTCGCGCAAATGCAACACTGTTTGTTCAGCCATTATGGACTAAATGCGCAAGAGAAACCTCTGTACTTAGCAGCCACTATCGGAGTGAAACTTATTACACAAGTCTAAAAACAGATTTGTTCCCTTAGAAATCCATCTAGGCCAGCTGTGGTGAGGCTACTCCTTACACTGCAACCAGAACCTCATAATCACAGACATCAGAGTTTTATCATAGTTTTGAAGTTGCGTAATTCACGTACTGATAAGCATGCAGCTTTGTGGTATGCCATGATGTCCAATCAGCTCATAGTTTCACTAATGCTGACTCATTTCAAACTCGAAAACAAACAGGCTGCAGGTGGATAGGCCAAAAGGTGAAAGGTGAAATGCACATTTATCTGATCTGGAATGAAAGCCTAAAGCAATCTGATCATCTGATGTAATGTGTCTGGATTTACAAATGGCGCCTGACTAAAGCAGCATACCATCCCACAGACCCAGGTCTCTCCCTAAAGCCTGGGAGAGATGACATAAAGAGGGCAAACACAATTCAGTGTTGGGGGGGTGCTTGTTTTCAGACCACACACTAATAACTACAGCTGTTTTTAACAGCAGATAGTCTGTCGCCTGATCAAAGAATTACTATTACTGCTCACTTAGACAAGAGCAGCTAAAGATAACATTTATATGTTATTAGATAAGCTGACATCATCTAAGAAATTTGAGCAACACAAGACCTTGAGTCACTTTTGAAAACCAATCCTCATAACGTATGTTATATGATGTCCTGTCAAAGAGTCCAGAGTAGCCTTGGGATAAGATTCCCAGGTTGAGCAGGTCGCCAGCTTCATCACTCATCTACTCTCTTACCATCATGGCCAAGAAAAGTGATACACAAGAAATGCAAAACAAGTCAATCTCTTCCCTTTAATGTGGCTTTCGTGCACAGTGAAATTCACTTTCTTTCCCCTAGAGTTGTGGTGCTGTTGGTTGGAAAACCTTAGGGTCAAAGCGTGGTCAGTTGCAATCTTGCCATCTAGGCTCTACCTGCTTTTGGAGCCACAGTTGGAGGTCGAGTTTACACAGCGCACACGGCAACACCATTCATTCAACACGCCGACATGCAGCACTGGAAATTTCCTTTGTAGACTGATCACATCGATGGTTAAAAACAGCTCAATGGGAAACTTGATTCTGGAAATTGTCAATGACAAGCCTGAGAGTGTGCACCTGTTATGAATTAACACATAGTTTGAAACACTCCCCATATAGTAGTGTAGTGTCTACTATTATGTAGCAGCAGCATTTCTGAACATTATGTGATATTCAGTAAATGACTATAAAACATATTTTCATACTTATTTGTGTTAAAATCCTATTATATTTCTTATTTAGTATCATTTCTGTACTTCTGTTTTCAATCCACGTGTAGAGCAGCTGTTTTCTCATATGTGATAGGATGGAGATGGAGACAATCTACAGTGAGATCATATGCGTCCCACACCGGTTGAAGAATGTAAAAAATGCAAGGGTGTCATGAGGCTGTAGGCCACCTCTTATGCTCACGGTGAAGTCAGAAGCAGTCTGAGAGATGATCAGTTTTGAACTGACATTTCATACTTTATATACTTGGTGCTGCAGCCCTAACATAGACAAAAACCATGCTGTCTTATGCAGTCAAACAATACAACATGGGCAAATATTTTATATTTATTAATTAATTTGTCAGGAACAATGCAAAATAAACATTGTAGCAGTTACAAAAACCGATGTCTTGCATAAATGATACATTGCCATGGGCAATTTGTCTCTGATTAGGCTATTCTGCTTAAAAGGCTCATGCAATTGAGTCAATATGGTCTTTGACTCAGAGCTAAACTTTGAGGCTCATATGGGGTTTGTGTCCAAGTCTGCTTTTTATCACCTTAAAAATATTGCCATAATGCGACCATTTCTCTCTCTGAGTGACACAGAGAGACTAATGCACGCATGTATATCGAGCAGGCTGGACTACTGTAATGCTCTCCTATCTGGTCTACCCAAAATAGTATAAAGTATAAATCAGCAACAGCTGATTCAGAACTCTGCGGTCCGGGTGCTGACCAGGACCAGAAGGAGAGAACACAATACAACTGTTTTAAAGTCCTTATATTGGCTGCCTGTCAGTTTCAAGGTCTTGCGCCAGCATTTGTGTTTCACATGCTTGCAGCGTATGAACCAGGACGGCCCCTCAGGTCCTCTGGCACGAGCCTGCTAGTTCTTCCAAAGTGCAGAACTGAAACCTTTGGTGAGGCAGCATTTAGCTTTTATGCTTCGAGCCACTGGAACAGTCTGCCTGAACAATCCTGGGCCACTGAAAGTGTGGACATTTTTAAACATAAACTGAGATCCTACCTCTTTAGCCTGACTTTTTTTATAGACATTACCTACATTTATTTTACTACAATTACATTTATTTATTTGACTACTTTTTCATATTAATGTGGTAAAATCTTATCCATTTTATTTTCTGTTACTTTATTACGATTAATTAAAATTAATTAAATATTGACATTCTCATACATGTGACACAATCATATAAAATGACAGTATTTCCAACACATTACAATCATTTTAGTTGTGTTGCTGGTATTAAACTACCAATAATACAGAAACATCAAACAAGATACTGTAGGCCCCTGTTGCACTCCGCCTACCTCTCAAGCATCACGTTGTCTTTGGCCTAAGCCTGGACCTGCAGCAACCCAGGAAACTCTAACTCAAGAAGGAAGCATGATTTCACTCTCAGATAATGGAGGAATTCAATTAGAAGACACTCTGAGAGACACCAGAAAATAGCGAGAAAGCAAGCAGAAAGTGAGACAGGAAAGGCAAGAAATTAAATAATGCATGTGTTTAATTGTTACGTAAACAATTAAAACAAATAAAACAATTATGACTTTACGGCAATAGATCACCAGTTAACTGGAAGAGACCAGAATAGACTGAGGTCACTCAGTCTATTCTGGAGACTCTGCATCATGACAAAAAAATCTCTGTTGGTTTCTTATAGCTCACTGTAGATGCCTTCATTAGCTCGCCCCGTGCAAGAAGAAGAGTGGGTGTTCAAAAAATGCATCTATGGAGACCACTGAAGCATATTTAAACTTTTTATTTGTCCAGCTGAACTCACCCCTTCTCACAAAAACATTAGCTCACAGACTTTATCATCCACTCTATTAAGGCTAAGTGGGTCATGACAATAGACAGGATAATCATATAACTTTATTTGATTTAATCTACAGTACTCTTGGCAGTATGTGTACCTCTGTCTCTTGGTGAGAAGGTCCTCTGTGCAAAATCACGCAATTTCTAGATTAGCATTGGAGCTTAACCTCTCCCTGTCTGTCCCCATTTCTGGTTAGTGGCTATCAACAGATATTTCACTTAGCTGCTTGCATCCTTCATTTAGCAGCCCCTACAGACATGTCTCACTTGGCAAATTGGGGGGGGGGGAACCATCATTGTAAAATGGTTTATGCAGTTTGCTTTTTGCACATCAGACATACACATAAAAAGGTGTGCAAAAATGTGTACAAACACACACACGTGCAGAGTGCATAAAATAATGGACAAACCTCTGTGCATGGATGCGCATGAGGATCATAGTCTGCCACTCAGCTTAATCTTTGACCAGCACTGTAGAGGGATAGATGAACCTGCATGCTCAGGATTCAGGGGCAAATCGACAGTGAAATTATTATTATTATTGTTATTATTTATTATTAATATGTATTTATTATTATTCCAAACTAAAGTGAATGATCTAGCTGTTGGAAAGCAATGGATTTTATTTCAGGATCCAACTTTAGGTATTTGTTCAAACACTTTTATTTAGTAACACTAATTAGGTTAATTGATCCTTGGTCTGTCCTTCGAAGGCCATTCACAAACCACAGCAATTTTCTCATGGTATGCACCAAAAGCAACAACAGCAGCTGTAAATCGAGGAAAACAGGACAAGCCTCAAATAACAGGAATGGGAAACTGGTGAGGTCGTAAACATGATGGAAAAGACAGACTTTATTTTTTTTCTTCAGTCCAATATGTGTAGCACAAGAGCAATAGATCATTTAAATGATACTGTTGACAGAGCTGATAAGCCACATATAAGGAGTCACAACGAGCGAAGGCAATTGTTTCCATATCCGAGCAAACAACTTCCCCGTGGCTATTAAGTGCCCATTTGGCTTGGCTCTGCTATTTAGTGCAATTAAAATACGTTCATAAGGGGACAGTTCTACTGGTAACTGGCTGCAGCACCAATGGGATGTGGAGATTTATGTAGCTGACAGAGTGAAAGACAGGGACACACATTCACAAAGGATTAAAGTAGACAGTGACAATTGTTGGTTGGTTCAAAATGCTGCACAGAAAACTGCACAGGAGACACATTTCTTCACTGTATGACAATAAAGCATGGGCATTTAAGATGTGGCTCATGCAAAGCAGATTTTAAGTGTTTTGGGGCAAAAAAACCCCCAACATAACAAGATACCCAATAAGTTATATGTCTTCATAAGAACATTAATTCAAGTCTTTCAAGTCTTTAAAACTTATTATTTATTTTTATATTAACAAGGGATCAAATGTTTGTGTGCTAAAAGGGGAGTGAAAATTGGATTTTGATTCATCAGTTGGTCAGAAACATGACTCCAAATGAAACCTAATGTTGCTCCGTATCTGCTGGATCTGTAAATAAGCAACTGTTGTTAACACGTTTGCCATAACAACTTAAAAGGTGATAATATATGTCGTGTTTACACCTTGTTTCTGCTGCCCCCAAGTGGCCAAAAAGCTATTAGAGCAGATTTAAGGCATTCATGTTGAACATTAAAATAAAACAATTTTTAAAACATAGCTGAGTCTTTACAATGTAAAATATGCTAGACCTGCATGGTACTGCCCTATTTATTTTTAAGGTCAAAACTTCAAGTCACAGAGCACTCAAGTCCAAATTAAGACTCAGATTAAGATCTAATTTGTGAGACTGAAGTCTCATTCAAGTCCAAGTCTCAAGTTCAGCGCTCATGGCCACATTTATCAAATTGCTCTGGGTTGTCATTTCCAAAGAAGGAAGACTGCTACTTGGTGTAGATTTTGAGATTTTGAGATTTATATCTCTGCCTCACCCAGTATCATACATTAATATCTGATCTGTTTCTCAGCAGCCACAGAGAAACACACAGAGCGTTTCTGAGGTAGTCATGAACACCTAATCACATTGTCATTAGCCGGTTGCTGATAAGCTGGTAACTACAGGCGCAATCAAAGTCTCAATGACATGTAATTCCATTAGAAATCTGTCCTACTGTCCTAAACTGTAATTAACACTGTGTTATCGTAGTTTCAGTTCCCAATTCTCTACACTGGGGCTGACCTTGTTGACACTGCTTGCATCAAAGCGGCTTGATTAGCCGGAAATAAGGTGACAACATGAGCTGCACAAACACTTTGCCTTGTAAATCTATGCAGCAAAGTTTAGAAGACAAAGAAGGTGGATATCCACATAAAAAAAATGAAAAAATCTGACACTGTACAATACCCTCTGGTTTTAGTGAGGTGTGTAATAATGTAGTGCACTATGCAGTGTTTCTGCATAGAGCAGAAAGCAAAGGTTGAGCATTTTATGACAGTTTCTCAAAACAAAAAGGGCAGCATTTATTGCGTTCTGGTTCAGTGGCTGGGCAGTATCTCTAATGACTTTGGGAAACAAGGCATGTTTCTCTAGCCATGTTGTCCCCCCCCCACATAATGAGGATTGGTTTCCCTTAAGCAACGAGATGTCCTGTTTGCATTTTTGGGCTGGTACTCGACTGGCCTCGCCACAAAGGAAGAACCAAACATAGGGACCGACTGTTCTATTTTAAAAGTCAGAGGAACAGGTCTAAACCCGTCGACTACCTACATATACCATTAGCAATGCGAGCAATGTTCCAGAGCCAAAAGAAGCTGGTTGAAGAGATGCTATCGCAAGGCGTGCTCTCATGCCATTTGCGTCCCTCTGCTGTCTCAATCTCAAGCCCAAAACCTCTCCTGCCTATCTTCTCCTTCAAGCTTATCCCTCCTACACCCACGCATTGTGACGTTCATGAGCTGGCCAGACAGGATTCTTGCAAACATACAGGTAAAGAGGCCACGTTGTGTTAGAAAGCGGCGTTGAGGTGTGTCTTTCTAATCTTAGTCTGACTGGCATTGAGTAGGTGAGCATGTCAAGGGACTTGCATACAGCACAGGAATTTAGTACAAAGGAAGGCAGATGACCCCCCCCCCCCAGCCCCCCACCGGGCCTCTTGTCCCTTTATCTCTAAAGCCCCTAGGGATCACCAACAGAGCAATTGGAAACACTGTCACAAAGCTTTCCCAAAGTAATAGAACACTCTATGATTTAATTTTAAAAAGAATAATCCAGAAAAATAGAATCATACTACTACAGCATGTTGTTCTTCTCAATGAGGGATCATTCAGTAGTAGATTACACAACCCAGTTCCCCTTCCTCGACATTTCCTTTTCTTAGCATTATCTTCAATCAGCATGTTAAGCCTTATTACAATATGCTCTACATGGCGCCAGGGGCTGTGCCCTCTAACAAGTCTTAAAGGTGCAGTCATACTAGGCACCAATGGATATTTGCTTCACTCACTTACATTGAAAATGGCATTAACAGTGAAAACAAGAGCTGCATGGCTCTAAAGATTTTACATGACAACACAATGCTGAAATGATCAAGGAGCAGTACAAGATGATGAAGCAAAGGCTTGAAGTTGGGCTGAAGGGCCCACAAGACAAAGCCAAACATCATAAGTGGAATTCTTCTTGCACGATCAGCAAACCCTCAGGTTAGTGTCAACAGGATCACACAGCAGGAAAAATAAATTGAGCAATGCCGATTAGTTGGCCAGGTTTGGCAATAACAAGAAGCCTTTGTATGTTAAACCTGCAATAACTGATTTTTGGCCACTTGGAGGACACAGAAAAAATCTGCTAACACAACACTGACACACTGATAATCAACCTTTAAGTTTATACAGTGAACTTGTTAGCAAACAGTTGCCTATTTACACATCCAGCAGATATGGAGCAACATTTTGAGTCACATTTCTGGCCCATATTCACTCTCTTTTTAGCTTTGTTTTGGTTCTCCAACTGAGAACAACTCCTGAGAAAAATATCTGGCTCTTTAGCTGCTAAATGCTCCACTGTGTTTACCAGCTAGTCGCTAGATTTGTCTGTCTGCAGACAAATCTGTTTGTTGTTGAAAAGAGCTGCCTCCTGCATCTGCTGATGAGAGCACTGAGGCTGAACCTAAATAATGTGCTGAAAGATGCTAAAGTGCTGCATGGAGAAGGGGGAAACTGCAGAGTCGGGTGATATTTCCGTGTGTCCATCAGCGTGCCCTTTCACATACAAGTAGTCATGTGAGCCAATTTTAAAATATTGATTATAGCTGCTTTAACACTTGTCAGTGTTTAATTTATTTGCCCTTATTTCAACAGCTGAAGATTTCCAGAGATGATCAAAGAGATGATGAAAAGATGAACTGAGAAAAAGATTTTACATCAAAGTGGTACAAATTCAGCAGTATGTTGGCTCGAAAATACTACCAAATAGTGTACAAAATACTGTTGGACCTGAGCGTGGAACCATGTTAAATGTTAATAGTTTCTCACCATAGCTGATAATAATGATGAGCTTGTTGTTTGAGGTGTGATAGGCTGAGGATAAGAAAATGCTGTAAAAGGATATGTTAGGGGGCTGCAACTGAAAAAGTGAACACAGACAAACTGGGACTGTAGGTAAAAAGCAAGACAAAACAAAATGGCAGTGATCATCATTATGATGGAATGGATTAACAAATTCCTGAAAGTGTAGGAATATAAAGTGTATGATATAGATTCTGCAGATGTTATAGGCTTAATAATGCATTTTCTATTATTCTATGTTCAGTGTATTTAATTACTGTTTGAATACATGCAAAATAAATTTTAGTTAGTATTTGTTTCATGACCAGCTCAGACATGTAAATGTCCTGTAACAGTCCTGATAATTAGCCCATACATGCTGTGAGATAAGAGCCCTTTACCTATTCTAAAAACTGGTTTGATATAAGATTTTATGCTCTCAAAATATGTTTATGTAATGTGCCAATTTGCAAATGTGACATATATGTACGTGTGTTCGAGAGATTTTCTGAAGAGATGGCATGAAAGTGATACAGAGCAACCTATATCTACTGTAGATTAATATAAAATATTTACTATTTACATATTTACAATATTCATTCAGAACAAAACAAAGATGTTACATGCAAACAATGAAGATTAGTGATTTGTTATTAGAATATGTGGCATGCATCCCGGGCATTATTTGAGACTCTTTTGAGACATTGTTTCAGTGCCAGCTTTTGAGATTTTTCAGTATGCAAGCATCAGCAAGCTTAGTGGCAAATCCTCCATATGTCTAAGCCACAGGCATCTGCAGATTAGTTCTACAAAGTTATGACATTAAAGAAGGTTGACAGAGACAGCCAAACAAATGAAAGTTGAAAGAGCTGCTAAATAAACCAAATGTGTGAAAAGGACCAGGCTGCTGATTGTGAACAAAGGTCTAATACATAAATAAGTTGCATAAGGTCAAAGGTCACTGTTATTATCCGTCGCACACGTAAAAGCCTTTTGATGTGGCTATTTGGTTGTTTTTTTAAAACAATTAATCTTACAAAAGAAGGCTGAAATGAGATATAGATCTGGGATGAGAAAATATCAAAAAACACATAACCGTCCCTTTCCCAAATAATTCATACAGTTCCATACTATATAATATGACCCAGCCAGCCTTCAGCTATTACATAGATTTCTTGCTAGCTCTGTGTTGGGCTACCGTTTTGTGCCATACCACCATGGGATCTAGTTATCTAAACCTCTTCCACTCACCCCTCTCATCTGAGATCTACCGTGGCTTGTATTTGACAGAAAGTTATGTTTTCACAACAGAGATCACATTAGGCAGGTTGCCAAGTAGTTGTAGTACATATTTACTATATAACCTAAATCTGTTAAGATCCTTTATAAGATCATTTAATATGATCAAGGTGTATCATAGCCTTCTGTACCTTAACCTACTAATAGTAATTGGTTCTTTGATGTTGCTTGATAGCTATTTGTTATGTTTGGGTTTCATTGTCCTGGGACTTTTTCTTGCATTTCTCTAATGTTGGTGAGCCTGAAAGCAGCTAAAAATCTTCTGTCATTTTCTGCTCAGTTTTTCCACTGCCCTTTGGCACAAGTCTTATGACTTAATCAATCTGGTAGCTATATTTTCAAAACAAACAACATGGCACAGTACTGCATGGATGCCAAGACCACTTCTGTTGGCTTGTTTTAAAAAAAAAGTGTTATCTTGATACAAAATAAATTTTCATGTTATGTCAACACAACTGATCATATTGTAAGTGAGTAGAAAAACAAGGCTGGTATTGTGCTCCATGAAATTGGGTTTGGCATGCTCTCACTAGCAAAATGGCGAGTTGGCAGAAGTATGTGCACATTCATTATTCCCCTGTACACTGTCACCTACAACTTGTCAAAAATGTGATGTGATGGGTTGCAGGCCACATATCGTTGGTGTATTTCCATTGATTTATCCAGTAAATGAACAGATCTGGGGCTTTAGCCACAAAACATCTACAACAGCTAAAAGTAGCTCCTAACTGGCTGAAAAACACCTAAAAGAAGGGGTTTGTAAATCCTAACCAGTAAGTAAATCACAAAGAATTGCAGCGCTAAAAGTAGCTCCTAGTTCTGAGACACATTAGAGGCAGTCTGGAGGACTCCTAAATCACTAAGACCTGCTCACAATCAGCCAGTAATTTGTCTCATCGCATCAGTGTTAGAAAAGTACAACAATACAGAACTTTTAAAAGCATATTTTAAAGAATCCATTTTTTAAATGAATTGGATTTAATTTGATTTAATTACAGTTTTAAAATGTATTAGTTTGATTTAACCTCATTTGATTAATTTAATTAACTGATTAATTGTTTTATTGATTATATATATTTACGTAGTTTGATTAGATCAATTAAATTAGATTAAAATAATTTCAATAAAGTTAATGCAGTTATTTTATTTATTAGATATATAATTACATTTTCAATAATTCCCTTACATTTTTTAAATTAGTTTGATTTTATCCCACGCTGGATGGGAGAGGGACGTCTGGACAGCTTTGCTTAGCCTGCTGCCACCGTATCCAGCACCTGAGAAGCGGCAATGGATGAATGAATGGATGGATGGATAAACTGAATTTACAGACCATGAAAAGTTGAAAACAAACATAAATGCTTTACTGTGTGCACTCTTCCTTTGTGAAGTTTGTAATATTCAACTGAAGGACATGTTGATTCAGCTATGAAAAGTTTTAAAACTGTTGTGGGATTTCTGTTGGATAAAACGTATAGTGAAAAACTGACCAAATGGGTTATTCCACAAAAACACATGACACATGCTTTATGCAGTATAGTAATATAAAAAAATATTTGCGCAGATTTGTCCTCAGTTCCCACTTTACACCCACACATCTGAGATTATCTGGTACTATCTTTCCACGGAAAATGTTCTTCCTGCATTTCCAGTCATCCAGCAAATTGCTTTCCCCTGTGAGAGTAATGTTTGCATACTCAATACATTATATGTTTTTGTGTAAATGTATGCATGTTTTTGTAGGATGAATGTAATACATATTGGACTGGGTTAGCATAAGTATTAAGGTTAAGAGATGAGGGTTCAGGCTAAGGTTAGAGATTAAGTGATGAATAGAAGTCAGTGTAATGTCTCCACAATCTTTAACACAACAAGGATGTGTGTGTGTACTAGTGGGAGTGAGTACGGCTTGATATGTGGGTGTGTGCTTGTTTCATCAGTTTTATCGAGTGAATCTCCACATTTTAATTGTCAAGTAGAAAGTCCTCATTACAGGTCAAACGATCTGTGGCCTGCACGAAAACAGCACTTTACAAGAAATAAGCAGAGAGCTTTCCTTCTGACCCTTAAAATACAATAAATGACTTGGTCTATAATGAGGCCACTTAATATGGGCGGCGTGCTGCAAAGCAAGATACAATGAACTGCCTTGAAACACTGTGGCTAGAACACTGTGCTTTTACATGTACATGACAAGTCAGTGGAAACATTTGGTTACTGCAGTATGACCACTGAGGATGCAAGCCAGTCAAAAGAGGTTCTGTGAGCTCAAATAAGGACTGTTTATGTCCTTATTACAAAAAATAAAAATCTTAAGGCTGATTGACGGGCTCCTCGTGTCTTAATTATTATACAGTGGACTTCATGCAGCCAGAGAAAATGGGTGGTATGCCCTGTTTATTAAGCAAGGCCCAAACTTCTCACTCACACAGGGCTGGGCTTTGACATAAGTCTGGAAAATGAGTGTATATCTCTCCCTCTTTCAGTGTCCGTGTGCACACTGTGTATTGGAGCACGTCAGCATGTCACTCCAGGTAATGTCTCCACAGTGTCTCATTTTTCACTAATGTTTAAAATATTAGAGCAGGAGAGTGAGGGTTTGCTGTGCAAAATGGCTGCTGTGGATAGATACAAAAGCATTTGATTGGAACAATTTAAACACCCCTGAATATACAAATGTGATCTAAATAGACAGAAAAAAGAGCAACTTAACTTTTACATTTCACAATGTGCAACAACATGAAATCGCTTGTATTCTACATTTCATTCATTTGTGGGATACGGATGACTGGCCAACAAGGCAATTCCTAGGACTATTCATATCTTACCATCTTGAACATGCTGTTCATAATGTCAGATCTGTTCAAACCTGTCTCAGTTTCACAAAGAATTGCTCTGCACTGAGCTTACCGTCCAACAGCTAACAATGTACCAAGCTACAAAAGGAGAAGTGGTGTTCTGAAGTCTCAGGGACCACATTTTACTGAGCTATTGTTTGGTTTTAGAAACATACAGATGTGCTGACTGCAAGGGTGTACAGTGGCTCAGTGGTTAGCACTTTTGCCTCACAGCAAGGCAGTTTAGACCCACCTTTGACTGGGGCCTTTCTGCAGAAAACCCCGCTCCTGGGTTTCTCCCCACAGTTCACATGGCAGGTGAATTGGAAACTTCAAAGTGTGAGGAGTTGTCCTGTCTTTTATTTGGTAGCCCTCTGACAGAATGGGTGTATCCTGCCACTTGCCCAATGTGTGGAAATGTTTAATGAGGTAGGAAATGCATTTAACAGGTCTATTGGGCCTTAAAGGTACACACAATGCATTTTGGTAAGAAACACTAAAACAAAAAATATTGTTTGCTCTCCCATATTTGCCCTTTGCTGTTCTTTGCTGTTCTTTGCTGTTCTTGTACCCCTTTTTTACGTTTCTACATTCAATTATCTGCTTGTTGTTTTGTCTCACATTCCTCTTTTGTGCTGACAAGACTGCCATCAAGACTCTGGCCATCAAGATTTCCCATGAGGCTAATCTTTATCTGGCATGTTTACCTGACAGAGGTTCACCCACTGGAGGCTCTCACATGGATTGCCATAAATAATTCAGTGAGATCAGAGTAATTATGTTGATTAATGTCAAGTAGACCCCCGGCTGACTGCAGAGGGCCAACATGCTGCTCATACTAGCTGTAGTGTATTGATCCCTGCAGGACCCGATGCGAGCTGAACCAGAGCCCTTCTCTCTCTGTCTGTGTGTCTCTGCCTCTGGCGCCAGCACCCTGCAGTCCTGCCTTCCTTACTCTGACACTGATGCAGAGGATGATCAGGAGCAAACCACTTCTTTTATTAAGATATAAAACCAGTGTCAACCTCTGACTCTAATTTATTGTTTGCCTTTAAGCAATTATGGCCGACCTTGTGGCTGTATGGATTTTTTTATAGCATGTTGTAATGGCCATCGCCAACAGTGTCGTCGATTTACAACCTTGTAACAACCTGGTCCTACTGACCAAGGGGTTTAGGAGTTTGATGTGAATAATGCAGGACAACGCAGGTCACATTTATTTCCGGCATGCTTATTATTCATAATGTATCGTGACCGTGTTTTGTTTTCAAATCTAGCCGAATAAGATACTCAAATTGAGTGGTTTGCTGCCTGTAGCATGTGTCCTGTTTTGTTGCACACAAGCTAACTGCTGGTCATTAGAAGCTGTGTCCTGTGTGGGCACTCCCAACTATAACACAAGCAAAGCTTCCTACATGTTGAAGAATGGACATTCAATTAACAGGTTGCCTAAAGACACACACCAAACCCCTCCACATACATATATACACATATATAAACTAAATTAAGAAAATAAAAAATCGACCCTAGGGTCTTTTGTCACACGTGGAACATGCACACACACGTGTAGGTCACACAAACACACACATGCAGGCTGCGTCCCACGGCGAAATTCCTCCTCTGCATTTCACCCATCCAGCCGTCCTTCCTCCAAGGACAGCCTGGAGCAGTGGTCAGCCTTGATATGGGGACCGGGGACCAAATCCAAGTGCTCTGCCCAGTCTTGGTCAGGGACAGGGCAGGAGAGCCACACATCAGAATGATCTCTATTACAGAAACAGGATAAGCTTCATGTAGCCTGGAGTGTAGAGGCAGGAGATACTGTATGTGCCTTCAGATGTGGATTGTACAAAAGGCCTTGTCAATATTGTGAAGAAATCCCAAACATTGTATTTCCATTTATTGTACAAACATGAACTTGAGATTGCAAGCATCTGTATTCAGGGTGGTTTTCAGAATGAAATACTTAAGATGGGAACTGACATTGTTCTCTGACGTTTCTCTTGAGAGTGTATGGAGGGTCATCGGTGCATTAATCCCTCAGTATTCCCTGTATACAGCCCCCGGAAGAGACTCATAAAAATCTCAACATGTGGTTCCACTCAGAGAATAATGAGTGTGATTTACCCACGACATGATAGTTGTGGAAGGCTGAACAGCTTGGTTTGTAAATCACCCTCCTCTCACCTCAACACATTGTCTCATAATATATATGCTGGTGGAGGAACTGCTTTGGGGCTTTAACGCCCATAGGATGCATACATGAGGAAGTTATGTTATATAATATACATTTTTACAAACTAAAGCAGAGTCATCATTAGAGGTCTGGGGTCTGAAGTTATGTTTTGCACTTGCAGCCAGTCTTTCCAGCCATGAATAGATAATGATAATTAGATAACCAAACAAACTCACAGGAGGCATTTGAAAATACCTAATGCACAGAAAAGTCACAACAATCCAAAGTGCGGCTCCCAACTAAAATGATTATGTGATTTAATATGGATTTTGATCACAGTCCTTAAACATGTAGGCCCATGAACATGTGCAGTCAGATTAACAGTGGAGCCTTTTTCAAATAGAATAGCTTGACCTTCTGTATAGTGTGCTTAGACTGTAAGCACACCACTGGCTCCTGTTCTGCTTTTCTTTGACAGGTTGAAGGCATTAAACGTCTCTCTTGTCTCCTCTTGGAAAAGCAATGGTCGGCACTTCAGCAGATCCAAACAACATCTTGAGGAGCCACTCAAAAGAAAAATCCACATATTGCGTTTAACTAATGGCCTAAGATCAGTCCTGCTGAATATGAGCAAACTCTTGTGTCAGCAAGATTTACACCCTCGGGCTTTCTTCATTGACAATGAGTGGGAGAAGGACAGCCTGGACCTTTCCAGGCATTGGAGTGTTGGCACTGACCAGATGAATTGAAATGTAAACTTATAAAGTCCAGATGGCTGCCACAGTTCAGGCCTTCGCTATAGGCAATGCGGTAGTCTTAACAGAGAAATACCAGAAGTCTTTTGAACACAAGCTGATTGGAACATATCGTCTTTAAGGTTTCCATGGAGAGGAGGGAAACATTCCCAAGATACAGAGTGAACGTGTAATAAACAGGCCTTCTGAAGTCTTAAGACTGCTCGGACGATTTACAGCCTGTCATCATGAACTGAGGAATGTTCGGCACACTGTAAATTGCATTGATTGTTTCAAGGTATATTTGACAGCATGCAGCTGCTGTCAAATATATCTCCAGAGTTACAACTGATTTCACACAAAACAGGAAACAGTTTAGTGACATACTGCTGAGGTCAAGTGCATTGGAGGACCATGTCAATGAAGGATTTGCAAATAAATGACACAATCATATGTAAGAAATCACAATCTATTAAATTATCAAAAACATATATCTGTCTTGTCAGTCATGCAAAGTGAATGGAGAAAGTTATTCCTACAAATGACTTATTATGCAATATGATATCACTGCATGCACAGTACCCAAATTTTACCAATGCAGGGCTCAGTCTGTAATGGTGAGAATGCTCTCACGGTTGATTCCACT
This sequence comes from Gadopsis marmoratus, assembly GCA_036023855.1. NCBI lineage: Eukaryota > Metazoa > Chordata > Actinopteri > Centrarchiformes > Percichthyidae > Gadopsis > Gadopsis marmoratus. Next base: position 27,232 of record JAVQJF010001796.1, read on the forward strand.
TTCAACAACTCAGCTTGTGCCAGCTGCCATGCTTGACTAGACTAGGACCAGGTCCAGGTCCACCAATGGCATCTTCTCACGCAAAGACAAATGAGCCGCTGTCAAGCTGTCAGCGCCACAGTAGTGACCTTCAGATGGGGTCTCTTGTCATAAAGTTTTAAAAGGCGCCAGTGTTTTGCTTTTGCCCACTTTTGCCTTTTGTGAATGCACTCACAACTCCTCAACTTCCTGTCTGATGAGTGACAAAGTGACCAGGACTAAAAATAAATCATTTTAGATTGTGTATATGATGGCAAAGAAAAGCATGCGACAATACAGCACAATTTGATTAAACATCTATTAGATTCTCTCTCAAGATCATTTGTTTTAGGATTGACTTTAATTGGCAACAAATAAGTACAGATGCAGACAGCTTTCTACCTGTGGACATAAAAACTCATGTTAAATGAAATGAAGAAAGAACCTCTGTGTAGTCTGTGAAATGTTCAGTGTGTCCATCATGATACATTTATCAACCCGAGTATGATGCTATATTCAAAGTGCAAATACACACACACAAAAATCCTTAAAGGAATAGTTTGACACATTGGTAAATATGTTTGTTTGCCTTCTTGTGTTAAATATGAAAATTGATACCAGTCTTATGTCAATGCATTCAATAGGAAGCTGGAGCCAACTGCTGGTTAGCTTAGCTTAGGAAACAGGAGGAAACAGGAGGAAACAGCTATCTTAGCTCTGTCCTTAGGTAACAAAATCCACCTAGCAGCACCTTTAAAGTATACAAATTAATATGTTATATCTCGTCTGTTTAATCCGTTTAATCCTTTGTGAGCTTTCAGATCTAGCTTTGATCTAGAGGCGTGTTTCTGGTCACCTGGCAAAGTAAGTCTAATATTCACTTAATTAGATTTTGGTCTCCTGAGGGAAATATTTGGCTCCTTAGCACAGGCGGATTAAGAAACAATGGGGCCCTGGGCACAAATGTGTAAAAGCCCCCAATAACTAAATTCACCTCAACATTTGAAGATTGATCTGCAGGCTAATTTTATATGATGGAGGGGCCCCATTAAGGCCAATTAGGGGTGGATAACATTCATGAACCACAACTTTACAGAAATGCCACATAAACAGCTCATTTATGTGTGATTTTGTGTGTGTGTGTGTGTGTGTGTGTGTGTGTGTGTGTGTGTGCTGTCTAAGACCACCTCTGAGAGGCTCCTTAGACAGGGCTTCTGATGCTTCAAAGTGAATGTTTTGGCTATTCCTGCAGTTTTTCAGCAGGACATTTGGGGCTCTGGTACTTACATGAATGATTAAACCCTTTGATTATGCGACAAAAAAATGTTAATAACAGTGACTTCACACAGAGGCTCTGGTTTCGGGGCCCCCTGAGCCCTTGGGCCTGGTAGGCCTGTTCGGTAATCAACACATGCTCCTTACCTGCTAAATGTTCACAAGCTAGTCAACTGTGTCTGTCTGCTGTTTGGTGCTGAGCAAGTAGTACAGTGGTGTTTTAGATATTTTTGCATTCATGAACCCATGCTGAACAGCAGATTCGGGTGATAATTCTCTGTTCATCACTATCAGCGGTCTATTTCACATTGTGTTGATTGATACATTGATTGTTATTATAAAATATATATTATAGCTGATTTAAAGAAGAAATGGTAAAATATGAATCAATCAAAAATCAATGGAATAATCAGGGTGAAAATCATCATGAAAGGTGCATAACTGCCAACAAATATTTGAATTGTTATGGGAGTATTGTTTGTCTTCTCACCAAGCAAAAAAAAATGCAAGTTGGGAATAAACGCAGAGCAATCACAGCTGCAGTCGTAGAGCTGATCAGACCAAAGAAGGAACTGCTCGGTGACAAGCGAGCCCAGCGGAGCGCTGGATATCTGAAGTGAATCGCATGGATGGCATTTGCCTGATTGTTCTTCTTCAGTGCACAGGCTTGAGTAACAACAAGATAGCCATCTATTATTTTCTTTTACTGCTTTGAGTCAAAGGGAGGGCACTTGTTTCCTGTTCTCTACAGTTGGGGGTGCCTCGCGCCTTGTGGTCTACCAAAGTTGACCACAAACTCTATTACAAATGAACCTTTAGAGATCTTTTGCGTTGTTGTATTAAAGTGGAGATAATTAACTATAATCTCAATTAAACTGCTAAACTTGCCAAAGTAGTGCAATATATTTGTGTTTACTGCAAAGCCAATGTTCAAATGAATGTTGTTGAGCCTTGGAAGCGTGTGTTTGACATAGTCCAGCACCACTGGACAATGAGAACAGAAGCCAGCAGTGGAAAAGCCTGTCACATTGTTGACACAGTCAGGTGACAGATACAGTTAATGGGTTAACAAGCTTAGTGTAGCTGCTACATTCAGCACAACATCAGTGATATTAAAGAGTAAAGAGGTGATGGTCATCACATCATTTCATGTGATTTTACAAAAAAAATAAGATCATTTTGCAGTTTTAGTGCAACATTAGTGTGTGTGTGTGTGTGCGTGTGTGATTGTTCTCATGTGTGTGGCTCTATTAGGGTACTGATCCCTGTATGGCTTAGGCACACAGACACACTTTTCAACTCCTCCCCTCTGCCTTCAGCCAGGGTGTGATTAGAGCCAATACAATCTTGGGCAACCTGCACAGAGAGAGAGAGAGAGAGAGAGAGATAGAGAGCGAGAGAGAGAGAGAGCAAAAGAAAGAGTGGGCAGCCACTCTGGTGCACTCTGGTGGTTCTTGCAACAGCGTCACTGTTGCTTGATCTGTAACAGTCCAACTGAGGCATTGTGGCTCAGGCAAGATTCAGCAAAAACACTGCAAACTACTCTAATCCCAGTGGACGGATTTAAAAGGACAAGGCTGGGTTTTCTACTCTCTCCTTTTTTTTTTCACTCAATGTTTCCTGGATTCGTGAAAGTGCCGCAACTCCGTGAACTAACATTGTTTCAGCTTTGTGGACAGTTTGGATACATCTTTTTGGAGAAAGCCACTTCTGCCTTTTGAGCACTGCCAAACGAGACTCCCAGGGTGTGACATGTAAGCAGTAACTACAAAATCAAAGAATACCTGTTATTTAGTGAGGAAAACTTCACTAGCTTTATATTTTGTAGATATTTATGATGCTTGTAAGAAGTGCAGAATCTTTAGTGTTAACTTTGACATGAAAATCACTTCTTCGACATCTTGTGAGTGAGTTGAACTGGTGAAAAATGGATGGCAACCTGAGCACTTCAGCATCCACTGTGATCAACAAACCCTACCATGACGCGGTAGGACCCTGGATCCTCATCATACTGGTCATCATCATACTGATCATAGTGGTGGGAAACCTGCTGGTCATCATCGCCGTAGCTCGTACTTCACAGCTACAGACGACGACAAACATTTTCATTATGTCCCTGGCGTGTGCAGACCTCATCATGGGGGTCTTTGTGGTGCCTCTGGGGGCCACTATTGTGGTGACGGGTAACTGGCAGCTCAGTGACACATTCTGTGACTTCTGGACTTCTGTGGACGTCCTGTGTGTGACGGCGAGCATCGAGACGCTCTGTGTCATAGCAGTGGATCGATATATTGCAATTACGAGGCCCCTCCGACACATGGTTCTACTCAATAAGTTGCGTGCCAGGATAATAGTTTGTCTAGTGTGGGTTGTGTCTGCCTTAATTTCCTTTGTACCAATTATGAAAGGGCTTTGGCGTGATGATGATGCAGCAGCGAAGGTCTGCTACGACATCCCTGAATGCTGTGACTTTGTGACCAACAGGGCCTTCGCTATTATATCCTCTATAGTGTCTTTTTACATTCCACTGCTCATAATGATATTTGTGTATGCAAAAGTCTTTCTAATAGCCACACGCCAGGTCCAGCTCATAGATAAGAATCGCATACGTTTCCAAAATGAGTGTCCAACAGTGCAGACACACGCGGGCCCCCACATCAACAATATCCTGCCACCGGCGTGTGCAGGCTCCAGCAGCTGCAACAACGTAGCGCGAAGAAAGAGCGCCAAGCGGAGGCCGTCGCGGCTAATGCTCGTCAAAGAGCAGAAGGCCTTAAAGACTTTGGGTATCATCATGGGGACCTTCACCATGTGCTGGCTGCCCTTCTTTGTTGCCAACATAATCAATGCATTTAACAGAGATGTTCCCTCCCCCAAGATCTTCCGACTGTTAAATTGGCTGGGTTACGTCAACTCCGGCCTCAATCCTATCATCTACTGCAGGAGTCCAGAGTTTCGCACTGCGTTCAAGAACCTGCTGGGCTGTCCATGGCTGTCCACCCTGTGGCTTAATGCTTTCTATAAAGAGCTGCAGACTCGCTGCTCCTGCTTTCTATGGCAGGCTGAGTCCGGCACAGCCAGCTCATTCCAAAAGTCTTCAACCAGTAGGACTGACGGCAGCGAGAGTCTGGCCAGTACTCAGGGAAGCAGCAAAAGTGAGGAAGCTTCCCCGTGTCCTCTGCGGTCCAACGGCAGCACACAGTTCAGTGACTTATCAGAACCAGAAACCAAATTGTAAGTTATTTTCTCATTTACCTACACAGTCATTTATTTGTAACTGTGAGGAATGTCTTAAAAATTTCCACTTTCCTAACATAAATATTCCCACCTCCTCAAACAGTGAAAACCTAGTTTAAAGATAATGACATGCCTAATTCTGACAGCTAATGGGCACCTGGACACCATGCACAACAATAGTTAATGGAAACACACCTATTAGCTGCTATTGGCAACATCATAATCAATACAATTTTAACATGCATTACAGCAAACTCACACTTCAGATTGTTTTAAATTAATGAGATCATTAAATTAAATACATTTTATAATACTATACATTAAACTACATTATGAAATGTCAGGTCATCTTATTTGAGAATAACTCAAATAACTTTTTATCAAATCTCTATGAAACTGAGAGACAGAGTCAGGTATGTCAGGGAGTCTGTTACTGTGGTCACTGGTTTGAAATTTCTTATTTCTTATATGTCATTGTCCTTTTTCTTTTTTTTTCCACCATTAATTCAACAGAGCTAAGTGTCACATCAGTGGTCTATCATGTGACATGTGAGCAGATCATTCGCACTGTGAAGCAGAAGTGTGAAGACTTACAGTGTAGAATCAATGTCACGGAGAATCAAGCAATTTATATTGCTTACTGCTTTTGGACATCCTGTTGCAGATTAGCAAAGCAGTGCACAATGACGGTGATAAAAACACCCCTACACACGTGCACCTCTGCACTGGTTTCAGTTTGAAAAATAATAGCTGGCAACAAAATTATCTGTCTGACAAAAGTCTGACTTAAACTGAAAATGTATCACAAAAAACATAATTTTCATTTTCAAGGCAATATAAAGTTTCAAGTTTCAAACATTTTAAATATGTTTAACATTTATGGGATTCCTCTTAGAAATATATTTTGCCTTTATTGGCTTGCAATAATGGTAAAGGTTTAGCTCTGTATATCTACACATCTTCTTGGTATTGTGCACACAGTGAATAACTTTCCATAATATACAGTATGTTCAGTATACAGATGTTAAGTAAGCATCCTACATACTTATAGAAATTTCTATAAGTTTGATAGAAAACTGTTTCCTACCCACTGTTCATTTTATAAAAGTAGAAATCCATATTTGGACATGTTCTAATACATCATTGTGCTGCTGTCCAGGAGTAAAATAGATTGGGTGGAACAGTGCAGAAAAATAAATAATTTCTGAAGCATTGGCTGATGTTGGGGTGTTACAATATTACAAAACTAAAAGTGAAACATAATATTTGGATTTTCATGCACGATTCAATACACGTTTGAGGACTGTACCTGAATCAGTTACTGAACTATTATACCTGTAATCAATCTTTGAATCCAGCTGATGTCAATGTAGTACAAATAACCAACAGATGTCCACAGTGCAGTTGCTTGTACTGTGTTTGGAGTGTGTAGTATGTTTTTAGGACACTAGTAAATAATAGTATCATTCATAATAATACCATTCATTCATTTTTGTATTTTATAGAAACCGCCATACTGTAAATGTAGCTATGTTTGGTCAATTTCATCATCTGGTATCTGAAAAATGGTGCTCTATATTGGTAAAGATGACTGTAAAGTGGCTCTGTAAAAGCACTGGGCAATGTGTAAAAGACTCATTCAGCATGGCACGTATGAGGACATTTCCAAATGTTAGTGTGTTTCTTTGCATGTTAGTGGGCCTCAGTGGGCCCTGCCCAACACCCCCTGCAGTAGATAAATCTTTATCACTTAAGCACAACACATCCCCCGTAACTGGAGAGGCTGTTTACAAGACAGATAGCCAATGAGAGCACCCTCACTAACACATTACCATCATTATTATTCTAATACACCAAGTTGATGGCAGAATACAGGAAGATCTGTGGTATAAGAATAGTGAAGAATAGTAAATTAATTAAATATTTTCTGTGAATTTGAATTGAACATTTTTCCTCCTCTAAATCCTATAAACTCAAATGTTCTTTAATTATTGTGATAATTATTGTGATAATTAATTAAATTCCCGGGAAAGCTTTCTGACAAGAGAATATACTTTACTTGAAAAAATTTACAACTTATCATAATAACTCATATTTAATCACTATGTCTGGTTGATGTCTCCAACATGTGTCTTAATTGAAGGTGCCAGTATGTTGTAACAAACTGAAACTGTAGCTTGTGTTCATGAATTTGTATTAACATGGGCACAATTATACTGCAATTGTTTGAAACTTCAAAATTCATATTAAAATCCACACATTTAATTACAAATATTAAATGAGTTCAATTTCAGAACATTCTTTAAATTCACAACTAATTGAATTTAATTCGACAAGTGGCACAATACTTACATTACAGCCCTTGCCTTGCCTTATGAAATCCCATGAGTAACCCAGTTTTATGACAGAAGGATGTTTAATTCATTTAAAAAATTTACTCTGCACACTATATATATAATATTTCACCTCTCTCTTCATGACATCCTCTGAGTTGAATTTTACTCAACATAATCAATGGGGCTGTAAAAGAGGAGACATTTAGCAGCATATAAGGCTTCCTTAAAAGGAGCCCTGTGTGTTCTGTAGTAAATCACCCCAAGGGGAAGGCTCAGCGGACTCGCCCTACGCTTTGAGCAGGATTACAAACGTAAGTGAGACCAGCCGCTAGAGAATGACTCTTGCGGGGCCACGGCTCGAAGACAGGTTTAATGAAGGAATATGACAAACGATTCCAGGAAGGGTCTGGACTACTGAAGTGGTTAGTATTGGCTTCAATGTGTCAACAATGCCATGCTAGGCATCTGCTAGAGACCATGAGCTCAGTCATCCATGTCAACTTACTATATCTATGTAACTAGTGACACAAAAGATCAAATGAGCAGCGTATTTCCTTTAATCCCTGGGACAACATGCAACAGCCGGTTTAGTTGAGTCAGGTTGGGAGGTCCAACCACTTATATGAATGGTTGCTATGGAAGAGTGGCTGCACTGCACTGTACATAGTGGCTACTATCAATAGTCACTTTGTTTTCATGGAAAATACATGCAGGCATATCACTGCTGCCCTCATCAACATCCACAGCAGCCTTCAGCTTCTGTCATGTATGCGCCATGTTATGTGACAGGTGCCATTTCTCAAGGATTTCCTGTGTAACAGCATTTCTGATTAACGTTTCATGATCATGAATCTTAATGTTTCTTTTCATCAAAGTGAACGTGGAGGCAAAGGTGTTAAGTCCACGTGATTTATTTCACATAAATAATTAGGATTTAGCCACGTCTTCCTTTGTTTTGTCATGTTGCTATGAAGGGAGACAGGCTGCTGCTGCATTAGTCCTAATGTGTATTTTTGAGGTATTTAAGACAAAATGTATTTGAAAGGCATGTGTGTTATAAGCAGAGGGAAGTTGTTAGCACAGTTTATCCATGATTAAGTACACTAAAATTAAGCTAACACAGTGCAGAAAATTTTATTTCAAAGAGCAGCAGCCAACTGCGTTTTGGATTACTTTGCAGTGTGAATGTGGAGCAGAAATGAAGAGTCTCTGTTGGATGTCTGATAGGCTGGTTTAGAAACACTACCAGAGCTCTCTTCTTGAGTACAAACACAGGACTAATTTTCCTGCATAGTTACACTATAGGAGCCATATAGGCATGTGAGAGGATGGAAAAATATAATTATTATAGAGCACCTACCCTACAGGAAACATGCCGTTTGCTGCTGCATCACAATTAAAGTATCAAGAGACACACGCGAGGAAATGACTTGTCAACATGTTGCTGAGTAGAGAAAGCTCTAAAGACTAGGGGGAAAAAGATGTCTTGCATGGTCGTCAAATGCACACTAAAATATTTTCCATCTTTGAAATACATTAATAAGACATCATGTGAAAAGCAGACACTAATGGCACCGGGACAAGAAATGACTGAGGCTGATCCGTCCAGACTTAGCTCTAAAGCAACATCTGATGGGTCACAACAAGCGGTGCAGGTGCCTGCACGGACCTACTGGTGAGAATAGATTTTATGGACTCTTTTCTCATTGGTAGTTGGTGACATAAAAATACATAAATATGGTATATATTTGGATATACTGTATGTTCGTAATACTCTCAAATATGGTGAGCTGAAATAACAGAAATAACCAGACATTACACAAAGCACAGAGAGATGGCGGAGAATGTCATTTTCCGTGTAAATACTGACTCACTAAAGTCACTACAAGTGGCTCATTACTCCAAATGATCGCATAAATATTTCAGACATATTAGTTGACAACTCATGAGGCATGACATTGTGTTTATAATGCGAGCCTCTCAGGCTCATAAATAACTGTGTGTTACTGGAACAAACACTATCATTATGCTGGCTAAATATGTAGATATAATTGTAATTATAATTATTTCCCACACATGCATGCTGTGTCCTCCCAAAGTGCCCAGTGCTGTATTAATGGATGTTACTGTTTTTGCAGTACAAGTGTGAAAATATAGCATATAGTAAATATGGAAGACAATTTTAATAAATGTGTAAACAGTTATTTCTAATGTATCATGTACTCTGCAGGATAAGTCATGCGTTTACACTGGTGACAGATGTTTGCTGCACAGCCTGTGACTGACAAGCTTTTTACTACACCGAGCTGCTAATGTGTGGCAGGTTACAGCTCCGAGTGATTTCAAAGTGGCCTGAAGTTAAGACACTGCAGTGAACATATCATCTGGCGCACATCAGGGCAACCTGATGTTTTGATGGCATTTTAGGAGGTGCCGGCATGCACTAATGCTTTTTTTCCTGTGCCGTGAACCCTGTAATTCGGAGCTTTTCTCTGCAGTGTGCTAACGGTGTCTCCGGCCCAACTTCACACACAGACTTCCATAATGTGCATTTAGTTAGCTTTGAGTGAGGTCGGATCCAAGAGAGCACTAAAGAAGGAAGAGGATGAAGCAAAACATTGTGGTAGTAACCTGTGGGAAACCTCCAACACTCCTTTACAAGCCTGGAAGATCAGAACCAATCACAATGCATTATGCTCTTTAAATGGAGAGTTGAGCAAACACTTGAGAATAGTATAACTCCTAATTGGTTTAGGTTTGGATGGATAAAAAAGCAATACACCACAACTGGATATTCTTTTTGTTTTATCAATACAACAGCAGCTAAAATCAATGCTGCAAGACTAAAACTTTCAGTATCTATGTGTATTATAGTAACAGCAGCAAACATACAACAACATCAATAATCTAATGCTATATATATTTAACCATTAACAGATGAGTATAAGCATTTAAATAAAAATATTTACGTTTGATTTCAGAGGTTTTTAAAATGAATAGTTTCTGGGTCGTTGTCACAATGGATCACCTGATTCACTGAATGACTCAGTGAGTTTAAATTTTATAAAATAGTTTCCACTTGAAAATAAGTTTGTATAATTTGATCTAAAATTATAAAAGGAACTTTAAGTATTTTTTAATGCATCAGTACATGACAGTTTCTTCTTTATGCCAGCTTGCTGCTCATATGTTTGTATGACCAGTTAATAATTCTGGACTTTGGGCTGATTGGTTGGTTAAACTTCTGGTAACTGGTTGTTGCAGTTAACTGTTCTTAGTTTCATTTTATGTCATTCAGGCTATTTACCTACTGAAAGCTGTGTTGAGAGTCATTTTAGGTTGGTAAAATATTGGTTGGTCACAATATTGGTAACCGAACAAACTTGTTTGCGCCCTACTTTGTTTGTTACTGCTTCACAAGAAAAATAATCTGTAGCTGAATTTTGTCACTGGTTCTACACTCAGTTTATTATTAGGTAGCTAAAACGAATGCATTTTAATGACACAATAACTTTATATCACTTTGGAGGTTGTAGTTTGTGTTGCTGTTGAACTATATTGCATTAGACAGGTGTTCCTATTATTTTTTCTATTTTATTCTATAGCAACACAAACTACAGCTGTCACAGATGATGGATGGATTTTCCTTAATGTTTATGACCTCAGCTCCTTTAACTTGATTGGAGACTACAAAAAATGTGCAAGCTATGTCTGTGGTTTGTCTGTGGCATGAGTGAAATACACCAGTGATTCTACTGTACATGCTGAAAAAATGGTTAGATTCCACAAAACTATGGGAATGAATTCTTATTCTGATCTGAAGTAACATTGTACAATGTTTTACAATGTGCATAGTTTTTCCCGTAAGCAGTCACATTTCTGTGAAGCTTACAGTTACAGGTAGTTTATGTCTTCCTGTGGAGACATGTACAGTGGAGGTGATATCATCAGAATTCCTGTCTTGGTGAGCTCCACAAAGCATGAGATGAGAGCAACTTTGCAATAATCTTCTATAATTAGAAAGAAAAATAGACCACAGTGAACAAATGACATTGATGCCGCTTTCCACACGGAAACAACCACATTCTTACAAATAACCTGTAAGACAACAAACCGCTGTTGCTGTCTTGGAGCTTTCTTATCTGATAGAAGCTGAAATGCCGTGCAGGGTGTGACCAGCACAGTAACACACAGAAAAAATTCATTGGTTCGTAGGGTCACATCTCAAAGGGCTGCACACCAAAATCAACGATGAGATTCATAATGAGCTGGCCTCAGCGTCTGGAACTTTTCAGCTATACAAAACCAATGAGGCTAAAAATTAGACCATGTGTTCAGAATTTTATGGAAAAAAACAAATGCGAGTCACAGATGAACATTAGATCCTGCCCTACAAAAACAGCCCTAAAAGGAAGAAGCCAAATATTCTTAAATATAATCAAACTGTCTTGTATTGAGAAAAAAAATCTGCCAATGGGGTAAGCCAATCATTTCTTGGCTAGAATTCTTAAAACTAGCATAACAGTCTAGCCACTGAAAGACCATAATGGGTCTTAAAACTAGACAAAATGCCAAAATTTAAGCAAGTTGTTCTTGGAAAATGGGCTTAAATTTAGCAAATGCTAGTGCCATTGTCTTGGTATAAGGCAATATAACCTGGAAATTACAGTGAAAAATAATATACAGTGCTTAAAATATGCAACTCTGTCACACCTATGGGCAATTTAGGATCATCAATTAACCTAACCTGTGTATCTTTGGATGAGGGGTGGAAGCCAGAGTACCCAGAGGGAACATGCAAACTCCACACAGAAAGGTCCGAGCTGACCAGTGGGTTAAACCCAAGAACCCGCATATTGTGGTGAAGTGACAGTGCTAACCACTGCACCACCGTGCTGTCAAAAATAAGTCATCCTGTCTACAATAAATTAACTTGTACTACGACTAGAAATGAGATTGTCTTGCTAGACAGGAATTAATCTCACATTTCTTTTCACTTCTTTATTGATGACTCAGTATATCCCGAGGCTGTAAAGAACAAAGGATTCAAAACCAACATAAAAAAACCATTGGTGGTCAAGGTGTTAATGAAAATGTAAGAGATAACGCATGTAACAGTGCTTTAAACCATAAACAGGGATTGTACAGCTTTACTTATAAAAAGTCAAGCACCTTTCAAGCTCTTTCAAGGTACCTAAACCTAAAATGTCCAGACTCTCGAAGTCTTTACCATCACATCTAAACTGTTACTATAAAAGCCAGGAGACAACAAAAAAATATGGTGAGGGAATCCTTTCATTTCAAACCTTAAAAGATTTTAGGTCTACATGACTGATTGTAGATGAAACACCAGATTATGTTGAAAATCAAGCATTTTTCAAGGAGTATATTCGAATTCATGCTTAACCTTGAAAACAAAACTGTTAAAATGAAACATTTTCCACACTTTCAAGACTTTGTATGAACCCTGAGCTTTAGATGTGCTGGTAGGCATTTATTTTTAACTTTGGAGGGAGACAGGTTAGCTGTTTTCCCCTGCTTCCAGTCTTCATGCTAAGCTATGCTAATAGCCTCCTGGCTCTTACTCTGTACTTGACACACATATATTAGAGTGGTATCAATTTGTCTTTCTAAGTCCTAGAAAGACAGATCATTTTTAGTATGTAAGAGATGAAAAGGAAGAGATGCCTGAAATTCGAAATTCTGACTTCGACAAAGCAGTTTTGTACTTGTCAGTGTTGATCAAACCGCTTGGTAATTCTGGCAATTTCTAGTTTCAAGCATTAAGTTACTCAGAACCAGTAAATCTCATTAACAAGTTATAGTATTTTATTAAGTATTTTAACACTAAAAAGCTTGAAACAATTGAAATGCTCTAACATAAAAACTGCCTGATAAGAAGAACAAAAAGACAAAAAAGACAAAAAACAAACACTGCCTTGATTTAAGATAATTCTCAAATTGATTTTTGCAGTGTGTCATTGTGAGTAACGTCTGCCTTGTATCTTAACTTTTAAATAGAGATTAAATAGCATAATTACAAAACAGAATGTTATACTGATTGTAATGAGTCTTCCTTTTCAGATTTTCTAGGTAGATGGCGATCACATGTGAGATTTACTTGTGTCTTTTGTAGTAGAGGCATTCATTTCAAAAGAGACACCGCGTGCTAACATGTCCATCTCTTTTCAGCTTCACATTGCAGGAAAAGGATGGATGAACTGTAAAATGTCAGGCTACTGGAGCAAACTATGCTCTCCAGCCATTACTGTGATTCCTGCAAAGGCTGAGAACAAACATCAGTGAAGACAAGCTAAAGAAGAGTACGCCCACCGGCCCTGATAAACATTGCTGAGTGAAGTTAACCCCAAAGAGATTACTGGACTGACTGTTGAGAAATGGCTGATTTGGTCTGGACAGGAACACAGTGACTGTCTCTGTGGATGGAAGATGGACTGCTGCAACTCAGCACTTCACAGACATTAGGTGACACCAAAGTTGAGCCTCCCAGTATCACCCAAATAAAGTACTTAACTGCAAGTTTCAAATGCATTCCAGTAAACCTTTGGACACAGTGGATGTGGCCTGTGGTTTCAAAAATTACAGCATTAACTAATATTGTACAGTATATTATCTGGTAAGTTATCTATTTATGATACACTGAATCCGTAGCAAAATGCAAAAATTGTCTTCATTGTCCAGTTGAGAAACATTCATTTTCACTAACTCTTCAGTGTATTATCAGCTAAACCAAAGGGCTGTACATTCAAATATTCAATCCTGGTGTCTGGTTTCAGTGTAAATCTTTCTGTTTTGAGCCTTGAGTCTGTATCCGCACAATAATAGTTATCTTACTTAAATCCCCTTGTCTATGTTAAGTTAGGCCACGTCTAAGGAAAATGCTCATTTCTGATTGTCTGGCTGTTGAAATTGTATATCACAAAACCATCAGTATGTCATTGTGCAAGGTACAGTATTATGATGGAGGTACACATAGCAAACACTTCTGCTACAGTACATGCTATGTTATCAGTAAACTACCTATTTTCTTTGGTAAGCTCCCATAGTATACGATCAATAATGAATTCAGTAACTGAAATGTCCAAATATAGAAAAATAATGATCATCCATTATTTTGTTATATTGGGACACCTTGTTGTGTGTTATTACTTATGTTGCATTGAAAAATAAAATACCATACAACTGTGTAACATTGTTCATGTGTGCTCTGTGTGCAAACTTACCACTATGGACTAATTGTACACACACACACACACACTCTAATTCAGACACAAAAAATTGGAACTTCAACAGCTTTCATATCGGTCGATATTGATGATATCGACTGATATCATCTTGTGACCTCTCGAATTTATCTTGGTAGCCCCTGAAGGGTCCCAACCCCCACACTGGGAACCACTACTGTGGAATGTAAAGCTATTGATACAAGGTCAAGAGACAAACCACAGACATCTCTGGCTCTGCTGCTGTTTGAGCAGACCTCATGTTATGTTATGAGAGGAGGAATTTACAAGATTTGGGCCTTAATAAATAAACCAAGTGCAGAATGCATGACATTTGAAAACAAACTGTGACCAGTATTAGCTCTGCCAGGCGGGCTGTGTTACTATTGAAATATCATCCAGCAAAAAGCCACAACAACTCAGAGTGGAAACAATTATCCTGTCTGAGAGTTAAACCACCATCTTATCAGGTGATTCCTGTTATGTTTTCCATGAGCACCACTTAAGTTACAACTGGGACTATGTGATAAGATATAACATACACACATTTCTAGTCAAGCTGGACATTTAAACCATGGAGTCAAATAGTTTTTAAGGTCTTCTAGATAGTAAACCTCTCACCATACTAATATATGCCATGTTTCTTTACTTGAATCACATTTAAAGGATGTGCTTGCAATTTTTTCTATTAATTCTGAAAGACACTCTGATCAAACACTGGTGTTTGATTAAAAGTGTTTAATCTTAGATCTACTTTGAAGGGTGCAGTATTTTTCCTCTCTCTCTCTCTCTCTCTCCTCTTGATTGCACATGCAAATTACTAGACTTTAAATATGCAGTATTCTGTTTAACACAACTTTTCTGTTTTCCTGTGCCAACAACTTGTTCTGGGTCAGTGTTACAGCACAGTTTTCTTCAGGGCAGACAGATATTTTCAGAACACATGGCTCTTCAGACAAAAAGAAAGTCCTTTGACACCAAATTTAGATATCAGAGCTCACCAGTTAGGAGACATTTAATCCAATTGAGTCAAGAGAACCTTAATTAGATAAAGTATAGTGGATTCATCCTGGTAATATGGTAGTGTGACTGAGGCACATACAACTGGGTCCAGCTCCTTCTCACTACTCACACAAGTAGTAGCCTTATATGACTTTATAGTATATAAGAATCCAGAAAAGTCCTTGGCTTAGATGACCACAAACCTGGAGTCATAGGATCCACAGTGGTTTCATTATAGGAATTTCTGCTGTTACCTTTGCACCCGTATTTCTGGGCCCCATTTTCATTCTGGGCAAACACAGATAACCCGACGACCCACAGATACTTCAACTGCCGCCACAATGCAGTTTGATGGGAGGAAAACAAGCCCTGCAATCTGCAAAGTCAAATGTAAATGTTTCATTGTCACTCCCCCAGAATGAAATGAAAGGCAATTCTTTCTCTATACCACCCATTATTTACTGATGTTTAAATGCATATATTACATTTTAGTGTGACTCTCCCTCCTCAGAATCCAGAGTTATATGTATTAATGCTATTGATTCTCTATAAGCCGCCGACAAGTATTCTGAGAAAAAGCACAGAGAACAGCGGATGAGGAAGGCTGAGGAAAAGTGTGTCTCTTCAATTATTTGTTCTTAAATTACTCCGGTCCGCTAATTGACTGCCTGGTTTGGCCATCTACTGCCATCTAGTGCAGTGATGTGTGACTACTAGCTTTATAAAATGAACTACACAACCTGGCTCACTGATTTTCTCTTCCATACTGTTGCAAGATGTTTACTTTGATTATAGGTTTTCAATTCACTGCTACTTCATCCTCATGAAATGGCTGTTCCTCAATTTTCTACCCAGGCGGAAAGCTCTACTACCCAGACGCGTGATGCACAGCACTATGGTGTTTTCTTATAACTTGTATTATATAACAATATTACACCGTGGGGAAGCTGGATGTCTCTTCTTCATTTGTATAGGCTCATACGTGACAGGTAGTATGTGTATTAGTGCTGGTCACTGCTGAATATGTAATATTGCATTATAATAAGATAAAATGTAGCAAGAGTGTTAGTATGCAATGGTGCACACTATGTTTATTGATGGTACAGTTTAACCCCTTATTTGCACTAACGGTCAAAGGTCGATCTGTAGGTAATGCCTCGTGGCTCCAGTAGGGGGATCGCGCTCCTCTGCCTCACTCAATACAGCATGTGTTGGTCTCTTCATCCCAACTTGTATCATGAAGTGAGAAAAGTGGCCACTGGGGAGCAGCAAAAAACAAATAAAGTCATTGTACTGCTAACTCCTCTGATAAAATGGAGTCTGAATTGGAGAAGCTGCAGCTGGAGATTAAAGGAGCATTGTATAAAATGACTGTACAACAACCGATTAAAGTATGCAATGCAGTTCAGATTTCAGGACCAGGAAAGGAGCACGTGACTGGTAAAACTCACAGACAGTTAATTTCACACATCATAAAGTAGTTTGAATGGGAAGAATTGACTGACCTACAGGATGGACTCTTACTTATATAGCGCTTTCAACCATTGAAACGGTTCCCAAAGCGCTGTAACAGTAATCTAAGCTTTTAACCTAATTCACCCATTCACACACACATTCACACACCAATGGGGACACATTTGCCATGCTGGCCTCCACCAGGGACAACTAGGGGTTCAATGTCTTTCCCAGGAACACTCGATATGTGGACAGGAGAGGCTGGGATCGAACCACCAACCCTCGGGTTAAAGGACGACCACACTCAGCCACATCCTTTCTCCCCACAGGATGAGGGAATATGAGGCCTTAATGTTCACGCTGGCAAGCAGAGTGAGTTTTTTGTCCTTTGCAGGACTCTCAGATCTCATTACCAGGAGAGAGGTGCCACAGAGTTACATAAACAACGCACCTCAGAGGCTCAGGGCAGTAAAGAAACCCCTCAAAATTTCCTGATAAGAGCAATGGACCTGAGACAGAAAATCCTGTTTGCTTCGCAAAAAGCTAAGTCAAGCACTGAAATAAAAAAGGAATATAGGCTACCAGTCACAAATGTTAACCAAAATGGTTGTCAAATTGAGATGGTTGCTCAGACTCACCCTCCTGTTCCCTCATATACATCGACATGAATCCCAACTAGTATGATTGTATGAAAATAATTGTTAAATTTACGCAAAATAGGCATAATGTGTTCATCATTCATAAATTTCAAACACATTTAATTAAAAAAGACATCTGGCTAAAAATGTCTCACATCTCTTTTTCTTGAAAGACAGACTTCTGTTATGGTTAATATTCTGATTATACGACTACACAACTCAGTAAACACCTTGAAATGTTGACTTGATTGTGCATTGAAGTTGTTCTGGCTGATAAAGGTTGTGGATGTGTAATTGTAATGTGACAAAATTGTCAATTCCCCAAAGATATTACTATCAGATAACCAAGGACCCTAAACTATTGCATTGAATGAAAGGCTATTAACCCATCTTCCCAGCTGAGTAGTATATATGCCAACAGCCTATCTATTGATGACCTATAAATTGGTAGCTGAGAAAATAGAAGTTATAGAGCAAAACGGGAGATGTGGAGCTTGCTGCTACTGTGTGGCTCACCCACAGAATGTATTTAAAGATGGCCATCACATCGGAAGTGGATTCATTATTATGAAAGTTGCTGAGTGGCGCCCAAGCCCCCCAGGAAATGCACGCGACTTTGAAGCCTATTTGACATAGTGGCCAAATCATGTAATTACAGCTTCTGAGTTCATCACATTGGCCCCAAGAGCCTTTTTCCCATAGGCTTTCATCGTGAAGAGACACCTGTAAATAAGTGGATAAATTTTCTTGAGGTACAACAACTAGTCAGTACGAACACTTAAATATCCCTAATATAAATCATGGTGTCCTAAAAGTTGTAAAATGCATAAATAGCCGAATCCAGAGTGATAGATTCACTGTTAGATTATACAGAAACCCAAAAATACAAACTGACTTAAAAATATCAAAAGGTGAAACATTTCTGTAAATTGTGCCAAACACATCAGTTAATCCTTATCTTAAAAGTCTGTTTTAATTTTTGATCTATCTATCTATTAAATCTATCTATTTATCTATTAAAATGAGTCTGCTGGAAACATTAAAAAACATCAGCTGAAGGCTGCATTTTTAATCAACTGATGAAGCTTATGTTAGCTTTACTTAGATTCAGTTAAGTCGGTTGCTGGCTAGAAATGAGAAGTTGCCTTGGTCTACCTCTCTCTGAAACCAAGGAATGCTTGTTTCAAAAATTTGTTTTTTTTGCTCAAAAATGACTAAATATTTTGAGTGGTAAATTTGGCACCATTAACATTATAAACTACATATGTGCCATATGAGAACAGAAGGCTGGACAGGCATAGCAACAGGAGGACAGGGCTAAGCAAACAGTCAGTTAGATGCTGCCTAAAAAAAATGTTCTCTGAATGGGACAGGCTGAAGACCTACTTGCTTTGGATTGAGGTGTCTGTGTAAGATGCCATAGCCGTGGATGTACTTCAAAGCCAAGACAGTCTTTGTGACATAAATGCGGGCCATGCACACAGGAAGACACTTATGGTGTTGAAGCAGGGTAACACAATCCTCACCTACAAGGTCAGAGGGAGACATAAGGACAGACAGTGTGAGGTCAGATATTCTGTTTAGGTCTTCTTAGCATTTTATTACTGTATTTTCATGACTTAGTGTGAACTATCCTTAACTTAAACTAATTAAACAAAGGTAACACTTGTATACGCATGCACGACTAATCCAAAGCAGCCTCCTTACCCTCTACATACTCTGTCACCATGCACAGGTCCCTCTTTGTATCAAATGAGCAAAACATCGAGACAACAAAGGGGTTGTTAGTGAAGGTGAGGATGTCACGCTCCACCCACACCCGGTCCTGTAACCTTTTAGCCATGTTCTGCCATTTAATGAGTTACATGGCAAAAGCCAGACCAGTCTCCCTGTGAAACACAACATATACAGTCCTGGACAAGAGGGAAAAGGAAACGTGAGCCGCTTGACTGAATATCAGTTTTGATTTGAAATGTAACTGTCCAGGCAAATTGTTAATGTGAGCAGAAAAAGGTTCTACAACGTCACATACTGATTCAATTTCTTTTCTGCTTTGACTGGACTCTCTGCAGTGTCCAAGGAATCAGTCCAAACACAAAGCAGTCTGTCTTACTCACCCAAAGGCGCCACTGCTAAGTGGCCTGACTGTGTCAAAGTCACTTCCCACTGGTTATTTCAGAGGAGGACTGCAGGCTGTGCGGGTCTAAATCAAACACAGAAAAGATAAAAGTTACGTAATCAATAAATAAAATACAAAAAGCATATAAGCTAAAGGTATACAAGGTGTGAGTGAAGTGAAAATTCACTTGTTGTTAGCTTGACAGCCCTGCCTTTTTCACTTATCCCAATGGGACTTTGTACTTTAAATTTAAACTCACCTTCAGTGGATTTACAAACAATAATGATATTGCAAATATAATTTGTATTTAGTTTTTGCACACATTCACATTTCACATCCTTTACTCAAGTAAAAGCAGCAATACCACACTGCAAAAATACTCCATTACGGGTAAAAGTCCTGTATTTGAAAATCTCACTTATACTTTACATTTATAAAAGAATTAACAATATGTACAACATGTTGTTATTTTTATGCAGCAGAATGGCTCCTGCCAGTTCTTTTATATATTAGACTATATTATTGTAATTACTGATGCAACAATGTAAGCAGCATTTGAATGATGGAATTGTAAAAAGGAGCTAATTTGAATATCTTTATATTCTGTTGGCCAGAATAATCTGCAAAAACGGATCAGAATGTGACTTTTACTGAAGAACACAATTAATTCCAGGAAGTACAGTACATTTTACCAACAAATACACAAAGCTTTCTGTAGCAGCCATGAACTTTAATTTCCAGTATCTCAAACATCTGAGGTGAAAGTATTTCTATTTCCAGTGTGAAGTTCAGACATGGCACCTAGTGGCATCGAACATTCACAATCTAAGGGTCCATTTACACGTTGTATTGCTTTTTTTCTGTCTGAACACATGCTCTCCTGAAAAGCATCTTAAGAAATGTTTTTTATCCAAAATTAGACTTGGGCACTGCAACAGTTCGAATTAGATGTTTATACACATTTCTTTGTCAATAACACAGCAAGGAACGGGAGAATCTACGGCTGATCTCCAGTGGTGATAATTTGCAGCATAAACAATACTGATTTTTCTAAAGTAGTCTTTACAGAAAAGAAACCATCAGATTCTCTCTTGTATGTGCCCTTACTGACATTCGTACTATCCTCAAACACATCCTTAAATTAACATCAAGACATTAGTTTTACATCATTTTCCAACAAAGTGCCTTATCATGTTCTCCAAATAAATTAAATACAACGAAGCTCATAACACATACATATTTACAAAACCTTAATCTCACATTATGCACATACTTTACTTAACATTTTCACTTATTTTCACCTGTAAATCTCTGTATTACTGAATTACATGACTGAATTATATGAATACAACACGAATACTACTCTGCCTAATTAAATAGAATTCCACAATCTAGAGACAAGATGGAGCTCTTTAAATTCTAGGCGGTCTGGAGAAAATCATCTATTTCGTACAAAGGTATGGATCCCTGAAAGCCATGCGAGCTAGAAGTCCTTTTCCAAAATATGCAGGAATATGAACCTACAACACTGTTGTGCAATCAAATGCTGGCTCTTGCTGTGATTGTGTCTTAATTAATTTAAAGAGGCTACAGGCCTTTTGAAAACCCACTGAAACAAACCTTAATGAGCAGCAGAGGGTCCTCTTTGAACTGATTTGTTGTCAGTGTTAGAGGCTGAAGCAAAAACATTTGAGGCTACTCTTGTCTTCACCAAAAACTGATAACTGGTCCTTTCATTTCCAGACCGGCCAGCCTGCCTTTGATGATAGCTCACTGCGATGGCAAAAGTAAACTCACCAGAGCCACAAATTAGCTTGCGACAAACTCATCCATCACCGTTGCCGGGGTGACGGTATCCAAATACGTGCCGTAGCCTGGCAACAGTGGCTAAACAAAAGGCCGGCACCTAGCGGGCTGGTTCCCCCAGCTGGGTTCACGATGAGCGGACCCGGCAGTAGCCCCGATGAAAAAGAGGTCAACCAAGCTGGAGACCCGGGAGGTCACCTGCACCCACACACCCACGCAGCGGCAGCGGCTCCCGAAGCGAGGCTATTGTCCGCCTTCAAGAAAGACGCTCAGGCCCGGAAGGTTTACCTGGCAGGGAGAGGTGAGTCCGCTCATCTGCGTTCACTTATGACGCTTTTTAAAAGTAGTTTCAACCCCCCGCTATTATTAAGTCCAGTTCATTAGGATGACGTTTGTAACGTTACATTATCTGTCACAGACAGCTGGACTTGTTCCTTGAGGAGCCTCACAGAGCAATGTGCTTTTCTTTATCTGAACATAGCCTGGTCTGAAAACTGTACGCTGCTGATGTATGGTGATATAATTATATAATATCTGCCTGGCTCCCCCAGCTTTAACTCAGAGCACAGGACTTGAATAGATGATGCATTTGGCACCTTGAATTATTAAATTTAATTATTAACTCAATCCGAGGGTTCATAGACATTTTGAATGAGGCATCGCTCCTAGATTTTCTAAGGGAGTGAACCAGGAAATAATTACAGTCAAATCAGTGGTATTATTGTTCTCCCTTTATGGAGCAGCAGCTCCAGGATATGTGTCCATGGTTGGTGGAAAATAGGCACAAAGTGTCCATGTGTCCATAGGAGGTTGGGTTTCCCCTCGCCGTAATCAGATGTTTGGAGCCTAAACATCAGGGCCAGCTAGAGGCTCTCACCCACACGTGCTCCTTATTATCTTCTCAATTTTCAAAATCTTCACCTAGACGTACGATACAAAAACTAACTTCTTATCATATTGCCAGTAGAGGATCTGCACCTTAAGGCACTGCCACATTGGTTTCAACGTTTTTGACCTGAGTGCTGCCTCTGTTTCTAGGTGACATGATAACTACGAATCACACCTTAAACCTGAAATGCACATATTTAAGAAATGTTCATTCTACTTTAGGGTGGACTTTCTGAGAGTGTCAATGACTGACTTAATCTGGCTCTGACCTTTCTTTTCCTTTCCAATTTACTTTGATGTCTTACTGTTTTATCTCAGTTTGGTAGGCTACTGTGTTTTATTGGATGAAAAAAAAATATTATTTGCAATAACTGTCTTTTGCAGAGTATTACAGTGAGGAAGGGAAGACCTTTGAACTGCGTCTTGTTGGACAAATAAAGCAACAGCTAAGTGCTGACCCCACTCTGCGCCCAGAGTATCCACCTTCTCTTGGTCTGACACTATTTACCCGGCGAGCCACAGAGGTTGCTTTGGGGAAGAGATCTCATGCTATAGTGGAGAACCGGGTAATCTCAGCTGTACATAAACATTGTAACTGATTATAGTTTAGGCATATATTTACACCTCAGTGTTGCACAGCATCAAGCATGTAGTGATGAAGCATTAGCCTGTGACTATATCCAATCAATTAGCACCGTCATGTGCAAATGATTCTGTAATTATTGATGTCCAGCTGCATGCTCAGAATAAATCAGTCAGATCAGCCTGCAGGTGTTAAAGCATCAGTAATATTAATAACTCAACTCTTGGCGTTTCCTCATTTTTGCAGGTCTTAGGTGTCCAAACTCCTGGTTTTACCGCTGCTGTGCGTCTTGGGGCTGAACTCTTGAGACATAGGTGTGATGTCTGTGCTGAGTGGTGTGGGACGGTCTACCTCTCTTCCCCTTGTGATGGTAAATAGAAACCTCACTTCCTCTTAACAGCGTTTAAAGGTGCAACAACACGTGTGTTGGCTTTAAAATTCTGGTGGATCGCGAAGCATAAATAACACATTGCACCATCACTAATACATGGTAAATGGCTGCATTTATAGTTTACAATTTACAATTGGCCTCTTATTCACTCACACACTGAAGGCAGCCAGCTACCGTGCAAGGTGCTGGTCTGACCATCAGGAGCAATTTAGGGTTCAGTATCTTTTTTGACACGTGGACAAGAGGAGCTGGGCATCAAACTACCAACCCTGTGGCAACCCGCTGTACCTCCTCATAAGTACACCTCAAACAGTGGACAGCAGCTGTATCCAAAGCAACATAACTTACTGTGACATGTACACAATACATTTTCTGAGACTACAGAGGGATAGAATTTGAGTATATGAAGAAAAAAAAGATGTGAAGGGTTCCACATAGATGGATGATAACTGCCTATAATTATATACGGAGCCTTGGCAAACATGTCATTTAGAGAATTATACACCTTTCAGATACAGTGTATTCACTTCATTTCCTCAGATGTAGATGATTTAATGGAGATTTGGAGATGGAGGAAACCTCTGAAGAGAATAATTGCAGCATTTCATTTTAATATGTCTTAGACCCATTAAAATGAAGCACTATAAAATGTGTTACATGCATTGCTAGGTTTTAACATGTACAGTTCAGTCTAACAAAAGAAATTCATCATAATGTAAAAAATATATATATATATATATAGTTCATTCACAGTGGTGGCTCCATATTGTAATTGCATCCAGGGGTTTAAAGTGGCATTGATCTTGAGGAGTTTGTACTGCTTTAGGCGCATCTAATGTTTTGTCTTGATGCCCCCTGCAGACTCACTGGCTGCTATCTTCCAAGCAGCGGGGATCCAAGATATCCGTGAGTATTATTACTGGGATGACAAGCAGCGGGGTGTTTGTTTGGAGAAGCTTCTGGAGGATCTGGAAAGGGCTCCAGAGCGAAGTGTTGTTGTTCTGTCAGCATCTGCCCACTACCCAACCGGAGCAGACCTCTCTCAGAATCAATGGGCTGTGATTACACAACTCATCGTGGTAACTGATGTGCACATTTATGCTTTTTAACAGAGGCTAAAATGACTGATTTATTTTTGCTTAGATTGTCATTCGCTGTATCGGCACTGTTTCAACAGAGACGTAGGCTTTTCCCTTTCCTCTTGCTGCCTGCTCAGGCGCTCTGCTATGGAGATTTGGAGCGGGATGCCTGGCCTGTACAGTACTGTGCATCGATGGGAATGGAGCTCCTCTGTGCTCAGTCGTTCTCCCACTGCTTTGGACTATATGGTGAGTTGTGATGTTTAGAATATTACTCATTTGAAGGATTACAGCCCAGAGTGGCTCTGCTATTAAAATAAAAGGCAGCAAGTCAATTTGAACTCAATCTTCTTTTCTTATGTGCAGTTAGCCCCACATACAACAGAGAAGAGCACGTATTCAAGTCTTACCCATTGTTCACCAGAAAATGCTCACTCATAGTGTCTACGGAGTCACAGTCACACTTTCTATTGCCTTCCAGTCCTACTCTCTCTCTTAGCTTTGTATTAGCATCAGGTATCTCAGTGTGAGGCAGCTCAGCTTGTTGCTTGTCTCTGTATGACCCAGTGAATATTCACTCGCCCAGAGCTGAGTGGCGTATTCTTTTTATTTATTTTTTTGTAATTCAAAAGTGTCCCTCTTCAACTTAATGTACAAGACCAGAAATGCAAGATACAGTGAGTATGACATTAAATTGCTATTGCTGAGACAGAGTTTCTTTACGTCGGATTCATCTTCTTCTTCCCTTTACCAGGCGAGGCTGTCGGACACCTTCTGTGCGTCTTAAAGCAGAACTCCCTCCTGTTATCTGTGCAGACTCAAGCTGACAAAATAGTCCGATTGCTGTGGGCCCAACCATCTGTAGGTGGAGCACAGGTTGTAGCCACAGTGCTCAGTAACCCAGCCCATCTTGTTGAATGGTGAGTCACGCTACACTTGACCGAATAATCTGAATTTAAAGAAGGTGGCTTGGACAGCCACATTGCTACTGGATCAGTAGATGCAGTGGCATGCGGTGCATAAAAAAAGTAGAATGGTATTTGTTTAATGGTACTAGTGACTAAATGAAATGAACCTTTTTCTCACTGGATGTTATGATATTGAATGATCTACTTTAGATAATATTTCCCAAATCTTGTCCACTGTGATTCCCAGGAAGGGAGAAGTAAAGTGCATTGTGGAGAGATGTATGCTGATCAGAGACATTTTGAGAGACAGGCTGAGGCTTTTGGGAACTCCAGGTTGCTGGGATCACCTGACTCAACAAGGTGGACTCTACTGTTGTACAGGTTTGAATGGTGAGACGCAGACCGCACAGTTTCTGCCACATTGGACTTTGTATGGTGCTTTTTTTCACATAATCCAGAGCAGCAAATGATTCACTGCACAAGCCTCTAATAAGAAGATTAAATAATGTCTGATATTTCTTGCTTTTCTGTCTTCCTCCATAGAACCCTTTCACATGGATTATTGGCATTTACAGTACATTATTATAGATGTATCACTTTGAATATAATATGCAATTACTGCACTTTATTCATATATTTGGCTTACTTTATGCTGATACAATTATAAGCCTTAACCGTAATCAGTGTTCATGTTTTATGTCACCAAAGGGAACAATGGAGACGATTGCCAGTCATATTATTTTACATCGACTAACAGAATGTTTTTCCAGAAGAACATTTTATTTAAATAGTACTTTTTGGGTCTTTGACAACAAAGACCATGATACTATCATGAATATAATATAAATTATATATACACTTTCACAGTATTTCTTCTGTTTTTTCTGTCTACTTTAGGTCAGCAGGTAGAATTTCTGTCAAAGAGGAGACACATGTACCTTCTCCCCAGTGGCTGCCTAAACATGAGTGCAATCAACGGTCATAACCTGGAATATATAGCTGAGTCCATCCATCTGGCTCTGACCACTTCACTCTGACCATGTGGCTTTTGATCAGCATCTGAAATCAGTGTCAAAGCTGCTTTTCAGCCTGACTGAAACACATTTAAATTCATATGTCACACTGAAATGCTCAGCTTCAGGTTTACTGTAATTACTATTGCAGGTCCAGTTATTGCAAAGTAAATGCTGTTAAACATACAGACAAAATGTAGAGGAAGTTATGATGCATTGTGTTCATGTGTTCTGTGTGTGGTATACGGAGTAGGTTGCTTTAATGTTAGCTAGTAAAAAAAATACAATGCATGACTGTATTTTGTGTTACTATTCTGAATCTGCAAAGTGAAGTTGTCAGATAAATTTCACATTATTTTTTAAATTGTTATTGCAGACTTGTGTATATTTATATATTCGTATGTTTTATATTGTTTTGGTGCTCATTTTTTGTAGTCTGCCAGAAGTGGGAGAATGTCTACAAGGCTAAAGCCAGCAGCTTGTTAGGTTAGCTTAGCTCCTTAACCTGGTTCTGTCCAAACTTAACAAAATGTGGAGTTCCTACTCTGCTCATGCTCACCTGCCTATCATCAGTTCATCAGCCACCTGTTATCTACCCCGGCTCTGCATCCATTCCTTGTCAAATCGTTTTGTCTTCTCCCATGCGGCTAGATGTACCTGACTCTCCCTTGTGACTTCGCTACCTTTGCTCTTCGTAGTTCTCGTATGTGTTATCCCCTGTGTGTGCCTGGACTCTTCGCTCTCACATCAGCCTGCTTGCTTCCCTCCACCTTGGTCACGGCGGACCTCGTCTCCCTCCCCGGCTCCCTCATCGTCAGAACCAGCTTCATTAATAAAAACAGTAAACCTTACTGTGTCTGCGCCTGGGTTCTCCCGTCCCCACTACCTAACACAAAATCTATCTACCAGCAGCTCTAAAGCTCTAAAGTAACACGTTCTATTTGGTTTGTTTTATCTGTACAAAAACCGAAGTGTAGAAGCATACATTTCTGGTTTTACGGGGGTTATTATGTTTAGGACTCTTGTTTGGGCACTGACAAAACCACAAATTGTTGTTTTTGTGCTTTGGTTTTTGTATGGATTCAACAAATCAGACAAAATGGGTAAATTAATAAGCCTTAGAAGTGCTGATAGGCAGATTTTGTTATCTTGGGACAGAGATAGGTAAGCTTCTTCCCCCTGTTTTCCTTCTTATCTAATGCACGAATGTTAGAATGGTATCGATCGTCTCATTGATCTCTCGGCATGAAAATGAATATGCATTTCCCATAATGTCAAACTATTCCATTACATATGTAGTGACCATGTACTGTATATGTGGTAATGTGAGTCATTTTCTATTACAGTGAAGTCAGTGAGTTGTTCTAGTTTGAATTTTGTAAAATCAAAGAAGGTGTAGTGTCTTTTTGTGGCTTTATACTGTACTTTGTTAGTGACAACATGATGTGTCCAGACTCACCAGCACTATCTAATAAAAGTTGAATCGAGATTATTAATAGTCCAATGTGACCTTTACAGGCGTAAGCCTTAGACAAGCATCCATTCATCCATCCATCCATTTTCCACCGCTTATCCGGGGCCGGGTCGCGGAGGCAACAGGCTAAGCAGGGTTATCCACACGTCCCTCTCCCCTGCAACGCTTTCTAGCTCTTCCCGGGGGACC
>JAVQJF010001806.1:0-12070 GCA_036023855.1 Gadopsis marmoratus
CACTCACTGTTTTAACAGTGAGTCACGGCTGTGGCTGAGAGGATTGTGCGGTCGTCCATTGGTGGTTCGATCCCAGCTCCTGCTGTCCGCATGTCGAAGTGTCCCTGGGCAAGACACTGAACCCCAAGTTGCCCCCGGTGGAGGCCAGCATGGCAACTGTGTCCCCGTCGGTGTGTGAATGGGTGAATGGGTGAATGGGTGAATTAGGCTACTGCTCAAGCTTAGATTACTGTTACAGCGATTTGGGAACCGTTTTGGTTGAAAAGCGCTATATAACCATTATTACCATTTACCATATATTACCATTTACCATTACATCGGCCTGGTACTTGCCGGACCAGACAGATGTGGGGCTTCTGGAATGAAAATGAGTTTGTGTGCGATAGTTCCCCCGTTTTGTCCTGCGTAGCGTCATAGTGAAGGTCAACTGACACTCCGCGAACACCCTGACAAACAGACCAGCGTGTCAGATTGTCTTTTGCCTTCGCTCACCTGGTCTGACAACTTCGATGACGTGTGTCGTGGTGCTGACCCAGAGGAGCACGACGCAACTGGACACACGATGAAGTGAAAAGACCTCTGTACGTCAAGCATGTCATGAAAGACCGCAAGCTCTGATTAGTCCAATGTGTAGTCTGTCATAGCCCTCAGTCAGGCCAAGGATTTATAACCATGAACAGTTTCCACGTTGACTTAAAATGGCATGGCTCGCTCCCGATTGATTTAGAAGCCAGCTGACATGGTGTCAGACTGACTAATGAGGTGAAATGGCAATTCAGTCTGATTTTCAGTCCAGTGCTCTGTGAGCTTGTATTCAAATCAAGCTTGAATGGCAGCCTTTCATTGGGAGGCCACAACCAAATGTGAATGCTTTTCCAAAGAGCACCGTGTTTCAGGAAGTGCCGAAGTACCACTGTGTCGTAGTCTGACAGCTCAGGTAAGATTTCCAGAAGAAGGGCAGGCAGTCTTGCTGTTGCACATTAGAAGAAATGATTGGCTGTTACAGGCACATGCTGTTTTTCTGGCTTTACTAGCAATAGCAATACTGGAAAGAGAGTAGTGAGAATGACGTGCAGCAAACGATCACCATCAGGGACTGGCTGCTCAGGGCATTTGCCATCATGTGCGATGCCCAGAGGACCCGCTTTCTCTGACAAACTATTCCTGCATCCAGTGCAGGTGATGGTGTTTGCAGTCACTGCTGGCAGAGTGCAGTGGTCCTCAGCTGCGCCTTGGAAATGCCTGGGAGGTTAGATTTTTGATTCCAGACCTCATAGTTTAGGTCGGGCAGCGCCGCCCAGGCAAAGCTCCCCCCCCCCCCCCGTGATGGGTTTCCCCTTTCATCGATAATCCATCAGGCAAACCTTTGCTTCCACGCTAAAAAGGCCCAAACCGCAGTCAGTTGACTGCTGCTTTGAAGTTTAGCACAGAAATATAGATTCTCATCTTTTCATGATCACCATATTTTTTTTAAATCGTACACTAAAATTATGTCTCCCTCAGTTGGCACTTCTCTTCTCTAGATATCCCGAAACAAACTGACCTTTTATGTGCAATTAACTGCATCTAATTAGACACACGCAGGATTCAACCCTTTGTAGTACAAAAGTGTCCGGTCCCACCTGCACTGCAGTGTTTATCAGCGCCCACTGTACAGTGGATGTACACTATGCATTTGTAATATGCAAAGGAGTCCACTATTCATCCAGAAAAGTGGATTGGTGGATCAAACATAGGCTCATGTCCTGTGTGAAAGCTTATCTAAAGTGACTGAATCATGTGAATTATGTCACTGTCTTTCTTATTTGAACCCAAACACAATCTTTTTCTAAACCCAACCAAGTAGTTTTGTTGCCTAAACCTAAGGTGATGTGACATGAGGGATCAACCATGTGAACAGATGATAACAGCCTACTGAACCTACTAGTAGGTGTAGCACTCATGTGAACCTCATGATGGCGCAAGAGGGAAGCGTCAGGGATCACCACAGTCATTAGAGTCACCCTCTGGGCACCATGAATATCTGTAAACGATTTCATGGCAATCCATCCAGTAGTCTGGACCGACCGACAGACGGACTAACTAGCATAGCATGGCTAGCAGTTGTTGCAAAAAGTCCTCTGAAGCTAAATTTTGCTTCATCCGAGTGCTAGAAATACGTCACTCAGGTTGGAATAAGTGCAACTCATTTTTCAAGAAAATATCACAACTTAAAATGTGCTCTACTGAACATTAGAGAAGAAGGGTTAAGAACTCTGGATATCCATGTCCTGAATACCCTCTGATTCTCTGCACTCTTCGACTATCCAGAGCGTGGCCCTCTTTTTCCTTCTCGTCCTTCCTTCTTTCCTTATTTTTTCTCCTTTGAAGAAGAGCGAGACACTTGGGATGTGCGAGGGCCGTCGTGGTTGACTGGCCAGCTGCAGCAGAGACATGAGGCTTTCTCTACACTGTCTGCCATAACCATGCTCTGCTTTGATGGGGGGGAGAGGAACTAAGCTAAACCAGAGTCACTGCATGTCATTTCTTCTTCAGTCTCGGTGCGATTGGTTGATCTTTTTCCGGACAGACCTGAAAACAAATATAGATTCCCATTGTGCAAACTGCAGTATTCTCACATTACTCATTCCTAAAACTCATTGTAGACCTGAAGAGTGTTTGGACAGCCCACTGAACTGTCAGCTGAAACACAGCAGCCCAATACTGAAAGTGTTACATTTTCAATGTTTCTTATATTACATATCCTACAAAAAGCACCAATGAAAAGTGACACTCCTTTTTTTTGTGGTAGTAGATTTTGATATATGTGTTATTTAGTACCGGAATAGGATTTATTACCTGTTTTGTAGCTGATTTTAATCTTGCATTCAATAACATTTCAATTATCTTTGAAATAGGTTTTTCCCTTACGGTGCCTTATCATTGTTCTGCAGCAACAACAGCTTCCTTGCAGGCACAATCAAAGTTCAATCTCTCTTTTGCAACTCTCATTCACATCGCATGGATACTCTTACAGAATATAATTGTACACACAGCTGTTTTGTAGCTGCCAGTCATTTTTAAATTTATAGGAACGCTGCAAGAGGAGAGCAGTCCTTCCAAAGGAAGGACACTTTAGCTGCTGCACCTGTGATTATCTGCGTTTGTGATGCGTGATTTTGAGGGTTTTTTTTCCCTTGAAATGTACTAAGTGCAAAAATAACTCTTAAAACATACATATGTTTGTTTGTCTTCTCAGTGGTGGTGTTGTACGTGCAAGGCCTGGGGACCAAGGAGTGGAGAGAGGTGAGTGAGATGTCTTTAAATCTTAAGTTGTGACATTGTAGTGCAGAGTTCATGGATTCATCCCGTCAGTTTTTATATGTTAAAGTGAGTAAGTAAGGGGATCCTGCGTCCCCTTACCTTTCCCACCTGTTTGTCACCATCCAAGACCTTAAGGTAAGTATGTGTGGTCATGTCTTCACTTCTCTGCGTGTTTAGTCTGGTGAATGCATTTTGTAGTTAATTCAGGGTCATTTTTTTGGATTTGCAAACTGTTCTATTAAATGCTTTTGGAGTTTGACTGTGTACTGGAGAGCAGAAGAATCAGGAAAACACAGAGCTTACTGATGACAAGAAACACAGTCACTCAACAAAATGGCAAAAAAGATCTTAGAAAACAAGGCCGAGGTTGAAAATAACAGAAAATAACAGCAATCCTTTGTCATTCCCAGGACATTTGTGATAACCCAAACAAACCGACATGTAATAACTGGAGTGTTTAACTCAGTGAGGTCAGAACTGCAGAGAGTCTAAACAAGAGATGTCCTGAGTGTTTTATAGCAAACAGAATGTGATAGAAACTAAGCCCTTCTGTGCAGCCTAAGCAGCCAAATATAGGAATTCATGAATTGGAAAATCATGCGAGACGCTTTGGGATGTCGGCCCGGAACACTGTGGCTGTGCAAACATATAGAAAACCTCATATCTGCCTCTCTCTCTCTCTCTCTCTCCTCTCTTCCTCAGTGTCTCTCACTCTCTGTCTTAGCAGTAATTTGTGCTTTGTGCTATCAAACAACATCAGTCTCACCTCAGTGGGGATCCAAACACATACACATGGATCTGAGCCTCAGTCCGTCTCACAGGGAGAGGGCACACACACACACACACACACACACACACACACACACACACACACACACACTGTACAGTGGTGGTCGATGCAGCAGTATGGATCCGTTTGCAGGTAAATGGCTCAGCTGCATGTGGCTTCAATCTGATGCTGACCGGCCAGCATCTCAAACCAACAGGAGCATTGAGCTGTTTTACACACATGAAAGCCTGATGAGGCTGAAGCAGGTTACAGACAGACAGCGAGAGACTTGACACATTTAAGGTGGAATTTAATACCGGCTTTTTGAAATGACAAACACATGAGCAAGATGCACTTTAATTCTATGCTGCTTCTCATGTGAAAAAGATTTTTAACCACCTTTAAACTCATTTTAAAATAGACAAACTAATCTTGGTGTCTGTGGAGTGTTTTAGTGTGACATGACTTGAGCGGCATTTTGGTGTTGCTGTTAGTCTTTTTTTTTTATTCCAAAAATAAAAAAAACAGTGCGTCTTTTGATGGATATATATATATATATGAAACAAACAATTTCCTTTGAGTGTTATTCTCTTTCTTCCTTACTCCGAGAAGGAAACTGTAGACAATTGTAAATAAATGGCAGAGTAAATGACATATTGCTCGATGGTTGTGGGTGTCAGGTGTCACATTATTTTTATTGTCATATTTATCACTACAGTTAACAGCATCTATAATGCTAATATGGATCGTATCAGCAACAACAGCAATAATATTAATAATATAATAATAATGTTAACATCACCAACACTATAACAATATGCAAAGTAAAACAGACACACAAAAATCAATAAATCAAATAAACAAGAACATAATCAATAATGATATGAATAATATCTATACCTATAAAATTAATACTAGTAATAAAAAAGTAGTATATAAACAAATACAGCATATAAACACATGCACACACGTACGTCACACTTGGTCGCAGGGTTTATTTCAGCTTGACTGACAGTCACTGACTAAACCAGACTTTTTGCCGTGCTCACAGAGGCATTATGCCTTTTTCAGAGAGACTTGCTGGGAACAATATTAGGTTGCTTGGAGTGATAGCGCAGTAATCCTGCCACAGATTTAGAAACAGCGCAGGATAAACTCTCAAACCTCCATCTGAGGAAAGACTGAACAGTTGGGAAATATCATGAAATGCCTCTCGCCTCTGTGAGAAGATAAAAGTTTATCTGGGAGCATCCTAAACTTCATTTTCCTCGCCGCCTCTCCATCTCAGCAGCGAGCCAAAGCTTTTCTCTCCTCTTGCCGTGGATCTTCCGGGGGCCTTTTGCCGTTGATTACGGCAGCAGCAGAAACACGTGGTTTGGCTGTGAATGTTTTTTCCGCTGCTCTTTATTTTTATAAATCCGGACTGATTGAAGAGCAGAGGAGCTTTCGTCAGGCCTGCGTTGCCAGGTTGGAGTGCAGCCACTGTTGGAGATCTTCCATATGGTTCCAGGTCCCACTCAGCTGCCCACTTACTCCTCTTAGAGTCTCCTTGGACAGTAGTGTAAGCTGTCTGTCAGTGAGCAAAAGGAAACCAGCCTCCGTGCGACACGTGTATTGTCACCGGCTTGTAGTGCGTGGGCCGTCGGAACACATTGGCAAATTTGGCTGGAGGCAAGTTTTGATGCAATTAGCAGAAATCTAAATTTCACACTTAAGTGAAGGGGAAAAAAATGTAATTACAGCTCTGCCAAAATCACACTATCTAGATTTCTTTTTTTTAGTTTGTGACGGAGAAGAAACTGCAAAGAAAACTTAGCAAACAAAAAGAGAAGCTGTCTGAAACAGAGCTTATTAAAAGATACTTCTTGGCAGCGTGTGTGTGAGAGGCATGGAGACAGCTTGTATTCCATTATATGAAACCAATCTTCCACTGTTGTCTCGTCCCTGTCAGTGTCGGGCTCGTTACCCAAAACACGTAAGATAGTAGTTATTCCTTTTCGCTTTGCTCATTTCAGAAATAATTTTACTTTCTTTCTTAGTGTTCCTTCTCTGTTTCACCTCCAAAATAGGCCATTTCAAACTTTCCTCCTGGGAGATTCCACCAGGATCAGTCAGTTTCGTGTCCTGCGAATGGCCAGGAAGGTGGGCAGCATCATCGTCTTCTTGTCGTTACATAATAAACTGAGAGAAATTCAAACTTTAAGGCTTTTTGCATTTGAGAACTCTCGGCTGTGGTTAGAGCGCATCAATAAGGAAACTTGTTACGGGGAAAAGCACAGAGCAGCTGCTCAGCAGGGGCCTCAAAACAAACTCATCATTTTAACTCACTTTAGGTTTCTCTGCTCATTTTTGTCACAATTTAAAATATTTAGAGCTCTACTGATCCTATATTTTTTTAAATAAATTATAGTTTTTTTTCATATCATATTGCAAATGGCAAAAAAATAGACATATAATTAACAATCAGTAACAAACTGTTAGACACAACAAGCTCAAGGTTTACTTTAAACTGGTCACAATAACCATGATGTAGTTTGGGTAAACAACACAACTGTAAAATTAGAAATCAGACCAGGTGGCACCCAGGTGAATATGAACATTCCACTGTTTACCGAGCACCTGTAAGATTGATGAAGGCTGATGTGCCGTGATGACCTTCCCAGGGCTGTACAACGCTGCCATGAGAGAGTACAAAGACGTGTAGGTGCTTGGCGTTGCATCCCTCCTCATGTTGGCCATGTAGTGACACTCCCGCACCGCCGCACAGCCCTGTGGTAATCTTCACAATGCCCAGTTTGGTGTGAATACAGCCTGACGTTAAGGTAACAACTAGCTGGTGAATTCAATTCAATTCAATTCAATTTTATTTATATAGCCCTATATCATAACAGAGTTATCTCATAGCACTTGTTAATATAGAGCAAATCTAAACCAACTCTATATGTATAGACCCAACAATTCCACCATGAGCAGCACTTGGAGACAGTGGCAAGGAATGAAGTCAAACATCTCGCAGCTACAGGCCTATATAATTTCCTGAGGAGTTGTTGGAGGCTTAAACAGAACTTAAAGGAGAGATTTATGACTCACATCATCAGCTGGCCAGAAACACCACTCAATAGCTGCAATAGCTAGCTGTGCTATCAGATCCTGCTTAGGGCCCCCAAAACGCTGGGCCTGGCCCTGGAAGCGTAATAAGTTGCTTTACTGTATGTTACTGAGTGTTTCCACCAGACACCACTGCCTCTTGCTTCATTAGCTGATTTCTGACAGTACCTGACAGCCAGCCTAACCTGTCCTCCGGAGGCACCCGCGCAGCCCTGCTAACCTAGTTCTCCAACAAACTTCTGGGGAATAACAATAATAATGATCCTATCCCCATTTCAACAGACTTTCTGTCATTTGTAGGTGCTGCACATGCATTTCTGGATCCCTGATCTGTCGGGACAAACTCACTGTCCCTCCGTCTGTCCGTCTCTCTGTCCTCCTCCACTTGTAGACAGTTCGGTACAAATGCAGCAGACTCGGATAGAAGGAAAAGCTGCCCTGATTGCCTCGATGCAGCCAGGCGGCTGTGTGAGTAGGACGGTGATGGTGTAAAACATCTTCCCTGTTGCGTTTACACGGGATTCAATCAACTGCAAGGGTTCATATTATATTCGTATTTGTGATGTTAATCCAGATATGTCCGTTTGGGGAATTCATTAAGCGAAACGTTCAGCAGTTTGGGAAATGTTTACATGCTTTCTTTCCAAGAGTGGGAGAAAATCAACATCAATCTTACGCCTGTGCGTTTAATACAGAGCTGCAGTCAAGGCGTGTTTAGCCTAGCTTAGCATAGTGTTTGGAGGCAGGCGGCAACAGCTAGCCTGTCCAAAGTGGGAAAGAAGAAACACTTCCAAACCCAAATAATTTATACTTATCTTGCGTATATTCCAAAAATATGAAACATCCAAATTGAATTTAAATGGCTTCATCAAAAGGTAAAGAAGAAATATTTTCCAGTCTCAGGTAAGACAAGTGAGAGAGACTAACAGAGACCTGCCAACGTGGTTACACTTTCTTTATGGTCAAAGGAAAACACTCCTCAGCTATAGCTGCTTTTATCTCAGACATGCCATGTGTAGGTCTTTGAGCAAAAATCTGATTTGGAATAAAAAAGTTAATACAAAGACACATACAGCTCTGGGAACAATTAAGACACCACTGCAAAAATATCAGGTCTCTGGTTTTACTATTTATAGGTATGTGTTTGAGTAAAATGAACTTTGGAAAATTTGGAGTGGTCTCTTAATTTTTCCCAGAGCTGTATAATGTTCCTCTGCACGGGAATTAGAGGCAAATTAATTGAACAAGCTTTCAGCATTTGCAGTCCCCTAACTTAACCTAAATCTAACCTGAGTGGGCAGTTGAATTTGTGTTTTTCAGAGTTGGGAAGGAATCTTGTTTGCATCTTGTTTGGTGGCACATTACATATCGAAGTGGCACAGCTTTCTTATGTTGCTTACCAGAGTGTTTTTGGCTGGCAGCATGACACACTAGTGCATCTCGTCCTTCCAATTTCACTATAAAAGAATGCCAGCACAGCCATTAGGCTTTCCAATGCCAAATTCCTCTTCATCGCACCACCTTTTGTTGAATTTACAAATGTGTAATTGTTCCTGAATACAAGGGAGGCCAAGTGTTGGAAAAAGGGAAATGTTGGAAAAATAATATCAGCTCATGTTAATACCGTAGCCACAGTGAACAACTTATTGAGCAATAGTGCATGACTGCAGACCACAGGATGTTTTGGAAGCAGACGGGGGTGACGGAAGTTAAAGAACTAACTCACTAAAATGCACCAGTTATGCCATCACTAATAACGACAGTTAGTGAACGCAGGTTTTTGGTTTTAGTCTATGTACAGGAACAATGGTACCAACCTGACAACCTCAATAGGTGTTTTCCGGACCGGTCACTACAGCGTTGCTATTGGTGGTGCAAATGCAAACAGGAAAAAAGCTCCTCAGTGGGCAGTATTATAGGTATCACTTAAATCATCCATTATTAATATTATTCATTTTTTTGCACATGTGTTTTACATGTCAACGCTTTTTGTTTTCTGTCAGAAATGAAAATTGTCACTGCAAAATGTTGGATACTTTTCTACGCTAACTGGGACTACTAAAGGTTATTTTTATGCAAAATCTGCAATACAAAGTATTAGAATCAAAACTATATTTATTTTACGCTTATGGATTTATTGTCTCTTGTGCTTTGCCTGTGCGCTGCTTTCCTCTGTCTCAAAGTAACAAACCAAAACGAAAACCCCAAATGTAGTGACAGCTCTTTGGAGCCGTTTCTGATAACGGTTCTCCTTGCATGTGCTTGTTTTGCATTAATATTTATGGGCAGCAGGAAGTATGTTGAAGTATGCTGCTGCCGCTGCTGGATCAAAAGCTTGTGATGCAACAGCGAGCCAAGAGGTCTGGCACGCTGCACCCCCTCCTCCAGGATCTGTAATCCACTAGGAATAATATGAGCCTCTGTCCTGTCCCTTGAGGCGTGTCAGGGCTCTTCCACTGTGAAGCCAAGGAGAACCGTTAAATAAATGTGAAACGGAGGGCTCTGCTAGGATCAGTGGAGCTGCCGGTGCCACCGCTGGGTGCTGTGGTGCCAACAGAGCAGCGCTGGCTGGGAGTCTTTACGTTTGTGTCCAGCAGCAGCAACCCGCCTCTCTGGTGTCTGTACAGTAGAGTATGTGGGTGTTTGGTCCGCTCCCCACCTGGCATTAACATACAGGTTTATGTCATATCTGCATAGTGTTAAGATTTACCTGGATGACAAGAATGATAGACATTAACAAAAGAAAGTTTTCTTTCCCTCACTTTAAAGACGTGTATCCTTTTGAAACTACCTGAGCTGAACAATGAGATGAAAAATACAACTGCAAGCTTTTGAGAGACCATAAAAACGGTACATCACAACACTACCAACCTAAACATTACACCTTAGTAGGTGTAAAGATCTTCGTAAAATAGTGGACGGTGGAAAATATTTAACGTCGCTTGGACATTTTTTGATGAGTTTTCATTTTGGTTTTCCATGTGTGGCCATGCAGAGGATTTCCGACTTGCTGGCAGCAGACTTCCTGTTTGGTATTGTTTGCTGGTTAACGTTAGCCGTTTTTAGCCGTTAGCCTCTTTGCTATTGTTACCGTGCTGATGAAGGCCTGGTACACCTTTTATATGTTGTTTTTGGGCGTCATTAGCAAATGACTACAGTCTGACACCCTCTCACATCTAAAAAGAAGATACGAGGATGTTAAATATCTTGGCAGATTAGACAACATGGCCATGTAAATAAAAATAACTGACAAGATTTGAATTCAAAATGACTTCAATGTCGGAAATATTTGTTTGTATAGCCAATAATATATAAATAAAACTGAATAATATTTAGTTCAGGTATTATATGCATTTATAAAAAATAAATAATATGTTTTTCACAATCTATGGTGAAGAGGTGTCTGGCCCCTTGTGATGCCGACACAG
Organism: Gadopsis marmoratus; assembly: GCA_036023855.1. Classification (NCBI taxonomy): domain Eukaryota; kingdom Metazoa; phylum Chordata; class Actinopteri; order Centrarchiformes; family Percichthyidae; genus Gadopsis; species Gadopsis marmoratus. Next base: position 10,609 of record JAVQJF010001806.1, read on the forward strand.
GGTTCCAGTTGTGGCCCATTATACCTTTTATCAAATAATTGTGGCAATCAATCTAATTGTGTTATCTAGCTCTGTCTTTGCCATCTTTACTTCAATCCTTGGTGATGGGGATTAATCAGCTCAGCAAAGCCACCATTTGTTATCCTGAGATAATGAGATAATTAAATTCATTCTGTAACATCCCCGGATTTCAGAATTGAGCAACCTTGGCAGCTCTCCCTGCATTCAATGACCGTTGTGGAGCTTCCACAACCAAAGAACTCTAAGCCAATCACATTCCCCAGCAAATGGGAAGACTGAGCATAAATGTAACTGTAATTTGTTCTCCAATGAGATAATCTGACCAGACATTTAAATGACTAATCTACTAGTCTGAGCGCTGCCTTAATTAGATTAAACCTGATTTACATGGCCTCACTTTCTTTCAGATGTTTGCTGGTTGAACACAGACACAGAGGAACACCATGCTGATCAACCTGAACCTTTAGTGAGTAACTCATGTTTCTCTCTTGTCTCTGTGTTTCCTCCAGTTTGGTCGGACGGAAGTGATCGATAACACGCTGAACCCCGACTTTGTGAGGAAGTTTGTCCTTGATTTCTTCTTTGAGGAGAAGCAGAACCTTCGCTTTGATGTGTAAGTGGGAACATCTCCAGCTTTTCTCTCCTGTGTTATACCAGAGAAAGACTTCATTCAAGCCTCCTCTTATTTTGGCCTGCTCACTCATACCTGCTGGGTTTAGAAGCCTCCGTCCAAAGCTGATCACCGTAAAAGCATTTTGACTGGATGACGCTCATCAGAGTGTTAGATGGTAAATCAGTGGTGTCAAACATGTTGCACATCTCTTTGGGATACCACTGGAACACTCCCCAAAACACTTTTATTCTTTTGGAAAATAGAGACAATAAAGTAAATGCTGAATAATTGTACCCCAAAAATCATTCCACCTGTAGAGTCACTTCATTTTATCTTTTCACGTTTTTAGTGTAAGATGACACCCTTCAATTTGTTGATTTTTCATTTTTTTTTACACCTTTTGCTGAATTTTTCAGACTTCCTAGCATGGACATTTCTAGCGCCAAGCAGCATTTTTACAACATTGTTCTCTGCCATTTGTAGGAATGTCTTTCAGGGCGGTGAATGCACTCTTCAGTTTGTCTAAAAGAACATTTTCAGGCTACAAAATAAATTAAATGTCAATTTAGAACAGTGGAACAACATCACGCCACTGAGCCCTGATGTCAAAACCAACAATAAATTAAATTCCTACAGACGGCACTTTGCAGCCTGAACATACAGCTGATTATCAATTATAAATATCAGAATCAGAATCAGAAATCATTTAATCGTCTCACAGTGGAGAAATTTATATTGTTACAGCAAAAGGTGGACAGTGCAGATAAGAGGTAAAAAAAACACAGGTAGAGAGCACACGTAATAAAATCAAATCAATAAGTACACATC
>JAVQJF010001817.1:0-32951 GCA_036023855.1 Gadopsis marmoratus
AGTTTCCTGCAATTTGCTTTAGAGGCAAAATACCACAGCTAATTCACTCATGTAATAAAGTGTGTAGAAGACATTACAATGATAAACAATACAATACACAGGAAAAACAGATTACATGGTTACATTTTGCCATCACGTGACCCTTTAATTGAACAGCTTGTGTTAGCTTGTGTTGAGGAGGCAAGAGAGACCGCTGGTCGAGCTCTCGTGGGCTCTGACGCGGCGTCCTCGTTTCGGTGAAGATGACGGATTTCGCTGAGCAGCTGTGTCGTTTCTGTGCTGCACAAACACACACAGAGAGAGAGAGAGAGAGAGAGAGAGAGAGAGAGCTGTTGGCTTTCATTTTGTTTCCTGTTTTTCATTTTTCTTTTTGTCTCCACTCAACAGCAGAGCAGGACGAGCTGCTGCTGCTGCTGGAGAGCCGCCATCGTTCAGCAAGCAGAGTCTCAGCCTTCCTGCCTTCAAACACACACACACACACACACACACACACACAGACACACACACACACACACACACACAGACACAGTGGCTTCTGCTCACTAATCAGCGTCTCATCCATCTCACACTAAACGTGAAAATAAATATGAAGGGGATTTTCTGAGCTCTGGGCCAGATGGCCAGATGGCCCGGCGGGGGGGGGGTCAGAGTTACTGTGACGATCACGTTCTTAAAGAACACAGACGCCGAAATGATCGAGGTGCTAGCACTTTAGCTAGCAGTTTTGGTTTTAGCTAATACCGAGTAACAGCAGGGCAGGTGCGACGCTATAAAGCTTCAGGCATGCGGACACCCCTGTCTGGGGGGGCAACAGCATCATAAGCCGAATTTGTTACTTAAAACAGTTTTCTCTTAATGTGAGCTGCATTATAAACTAGCACACTAATGTTAATCAACGATTCGTAGCCATAGTTGTTGCTTACAAGCGTTGATCCGCAGCGCCTCCCAGTGGCAGAAAGCTCCACGGGTGGTGCCTTTAACAGGTGAGAAGGTCACAACATGCAGCTGTTTCCTCTCAGCTGCTGAGGGCTGTGGTCAGGTGATTCTGGCATGTGGTTACATTTAGTAGGAAATGGGGGAATTAATTCTATAATTCCAGATGCACATAAATCCCAAAAAGTCATAAGGGATACAATTTTTAAAGCCAACGCCGTAATATGACCGGTTATAGACGGAAGAGTTGATTGATACTTGGAAATGGAGCTTTGGGAACTTTTCTTGATAGTGTGACATTCTAATTCTAATTAATGGCCCCAAACGGACAGAACAAACATAACTGTTGTCAATATTATTGATCAGTTGTTTCTACAAAGTCCCCAGTAGAAGCTAATGAGTTAAATCTAAAGATTAATGGGCAACGTATCAAACGGGTCTCGGAGGTAAAATATCCTCATGTTAGATTCCCATTCAACATTAAAACGGTGAGCAAGGCTGCAAAAAGGAAGTCCTCACTTACGGAACTCAAACTGGATCCTGACACGCTATAAAGGCTGTGGTGTGTGGACAGAATGATCCTTTAAATCACAGTTTTAAGGCGGCGTGGAACCATACGTTTGTGTTGAAATTGGCTTAAAACATCTCACAGTGAATAAATGATCAGGTGAAACAGAGAAAAGCAGCGAAACCTCACATTTTGGTGAAAGCCTTGCCAGAGAATATGTTATTTATACTTTTACGCGTTTTGTCTTTCACTCTCACTCTTGGATGTTATATATTCTAAGGCTTTGGCGACGCCTACAAGCAGAAGTGTGAGCTAAATGTGTAAAATGCCTCTGCAGCCGCGTTATCGCACGTAACAACGTGACGGCGTCTGTTTGCAGGCAGGGAATCTGAGAAAGGTGAAACCCGGGACATCTGTTAGTGTGTGATAAGACGCTCGCTTTGAAAATGACGTGATTCATATGTTCCGCTTGTTGAAATGCTGCGGTGACGCGAAGTATTTATACTCATAATTCGGGGTGCAGCATAACGTGCAGCAGAGCCTCTACGCAGCACTGACGTGACGACGCAATGTGTGTTTTTTTGGGAGTCGGCTGCTGAGCAGAAGCTTTTGTGTGTCAAAAATTGCTACGCTACCTCCATCAAAAGTGAGAAAGTAGGCTACGCCATCCAATAAACGCGTCCTAGTCCTACCTCTGTACTAACCCATCTTTTCAACCGGGGGGGACAGAGAACTAGAAGGTTTCCCAAAATGGTCAGAAAGTAAAATGAGAATGAGAATGTTTAACTGGAGTAAGTTTCTATTGTGGCATTTTATAAAATGCTTTAGAGAAATAAACTGAGAAAGACATTCGGCTTCATTTCAAATATATACGTTTTCTGGTTTCCATGAGTGACTGTCAATGATGAAACACCAGATTATGTTGAAGATCAAACATTTTTCAGGTAAATATGAATTCAGTTCTCCCCGTTCAGTTGAAATCTGACATGTTTCTGGAAGTGTTCTCATGATATTAATGATGTGTCAAGTAGCACAGAGAACCCCAGAAGATGGCCTCCAATAAACACAACGGACAAGACTCCGGAAATCGGACTCGTTAGTGTAAATGAGCTCAAAAAATTAAAATTTAAAAAAATAAAAAATAAAAAAAATAACTGACTGTTTAACATAATATGATGTGATTGCATTCAGTCATAGCATGTTGATTTAAAAGAGGTGACAATTTATATTATATATATATTATATTATATTATTATTTTCATTTTATCTGCAGTTATGTAGTTACATTACAAAACACAGCAAACAAGTTTAGAAAATGCCTCGCTTGCATGTTTATAACATCGCCACACTGTGCAGAACAACATACTGCAACATGCATTTATTGGTGACAAACATGCGGCAGTGGACAACTGCGCCCGAAAGACGGCATCATGCTAATGTTAGCTAGCTACGCTGACGAGATTTTTACCGGCATTAAAACACAAAAAACGAGGGGTTAACTTAAGAAAAAACATGGCGACTGTGATCGCAGACAAATAACATGCAACCAAATAAAGCCAGCTCGACTTCTACGCAACATTCAAGTTAATTAACATGATTTTGTCTACGGACATTCACAACATCCGCCGAGGATTACCCAGAATCCTTTGCTGTCGCTACTCAATGCAGGCGCACATGTACAACAGTAGGTGGCACAGTTGTCCCATTCGGCAGGATTTAACCTGAACCTTTTCAACCACGTTACACCAGCACCAGTACACATATATACTGAGTTCAACCTCCTGGATCTAAAGTTCCTGTTCACATACGACCAATCTGTGTTGGCAAATACAGTCGTAGCCCCGCAGGACAGAATCCATCTCTGCTCGTTTCCTGACAAACGATGAATGAAGAACATTGTTTATGGTTCTCAAACCTTTTTGAAAAAGCTAATTATATGTACAGCCACTCGAGTCACAACATCAGTTGGTACCCGTCTGTAGTGTTCAGGTCTTCTTCTCCTTTTCCAGAACAAAGCAAAGTAAAGGAAACAAAGCAGGAATAAGGTGTTGGTTCTCTTTGTTTATGTCCTTCAAACGTGTTTTGCAGGAGGCAAAGTTGTAGATTTGATTCTGGAGACAAACAGTATGACGTGTCACGTGTCCTTCCGGAGGCTCTTCCTGCTCGCTCTGCACCATTTGTGCTCATGAAAAGGCAAAAGCCCACGGAGCAACTGCACCTGATGGTCCCTCATCTTTCCCTGTCACAACACTTCCCCTCTGGGAGGTCAAAGGTCGGAGTTCCGCCATGTACAGTCGGGATATCATCAGACATACAGCAGCTCTGCAGAGACCTGCTGAGCACTTTTCTCTCTTCCCCTTCAGCCCGAGCCGCTCTTTCATTTCCATCTTCAAGCTGGCTGCTCTGCTGTCAGAGGACTGCGAAGTTATCTAAAGGCTAATGAGAGAAAATTAAAGTGACACGGTGTTTCGTTGGCAAGAAATCTCTCTTTGATCGAGTGGCCCAATTAAAAGGAGGAAAGACAAAGAGACCTGAGGGGCGCTCGCTCTCTGTTCGCCTTTGTCAGGTGAATTAAGGCGCGGCTCGGTTTGAACTGCAGGGCGGAACATCACGCTGCCATTCAAATTGGATCCAGTAGTCGGATTAAAAAAAGAAATACTGATTACTGAGACCTGAAAGGGACGGTAGAGCAAAATGTTTGGTAACATCGTGTGAAGTTGAAGTGAAATATTGTGGGCTGACTACTGTGTAGTGTCTCTGTTCCCTTCTGTCGTATTTAATGTTTGTGAAAATCTCTGCGACATCGCGATCAGGGAATAACTTCACTCATCGTAGCTCTTTTCAAAGCGTTTTACAGATTGGTCTCACTCACACTCTGATGGTGACGGAGCGGCCGTGCAAGGTGCTGGCCTCCATCAGGAGCAACAAGGATGCCCATGTGGACAGGAGGAGACAGGGATTAATGGGCGACCCATTAGATTCAGATTTAAAGCAGGCAGTTTGATTTGTAAGATTTATTCATAAAACATTCTCAGAGCCAAAAAGAGCTATTTTATTATGTGTGTGTGGCCATCATTCAAAGTTCGAATCAAAGTGGTGAAAAGACAACGGTAACTGACTCACTATAACTTTCACCTGTGCAATACACTTGTCACTTTATGCGACATCCTCTGTCAGAATTCTATACATTCTGCAACACACTTGTCACTTTATACAAAAATCATCTACCACTACATGTAAATACTGAACATTCCATTGCTTGACTTATCAATATCATCTACTATTGCCCTTATCCTGTAACTTACATTTTGTACATTTAAAAAAAAAAAATTATTTTATATTTTGTACTTAACATTTTAGCATCCTATATTTTGTTTTGTTTCTCTGTCTCACATTTACTATATTTATATTTTGTTTTGTTTTCGTATCGTGTTTATTAATGCTGAGTAGACCGACTCTCGTCCTGCACATTTCATTGCATAGTTGACTGTTAAACTGTATATGACAATTAAACGTGAAACTTGAAAACTTGAAATGTCAAGTTCCTGGTGGAGTATAAGAACGCTTGTCTTCTTGCTTTTACAGAAACATGGCTTAAAGAACAAGACTCATATTCCAATCTGGATATCGAAGGTTTCGGAGTACCTACTCGTCTTGGCAGAGACTCCACAGTGATTGTTAAATCACTTGGTGGAGGTGTGTCTATGTCAGCAAAAACGTGCACCACGGTGGTCGTCAGGGAGACACCGTGCACCCCCGACATTTAACTACTTTCTGTATCCCTTCGTCCTTTTAATTTATCCAGGGAATTTCCACAGATATTTGTTACGCTTGTGTACATTCACCTGAAGGCTAATGTTGGCATGGCAACTCGTGCTATGGTTGAAGCAGTGCAGCGGCTTCAAGGGCTTCATCCTGATGCTCCTAACATCGTCATGGGTGATTTTAACAATTGTAAACCAGGAAGGTTATTGTGCAACTTTTATCAGTATGTGTGTTGTCCGACACGATTTACTACATGCCTGGACCTTTGCTATGGATCTGTCAAAAGAGCTTACAAATCCCTCCGCAGAGCTTCGCTTGGGAAGTCTGACTACAATGTTGTGAATAAAGTTTATTGGTATTTATTGTGCATTTGTGGTTTTTGATTAAGATGTTACTGCTGACTGACTGTATAACAAATTGGCCTTTGGGGATAATAAAGACATCCTTGATCCTTGAATGCGTTTATTGCAGAAATACACCAGACCCTGACTGAACCAATGAGCTCAGAATGTGACTTCTTGTCAACGTCCAGAATTCCTACAGTGTGTAGGAAATCTGAAATCAGACACGTTTCTATAGATAGAAAATATGAGCCTATAAACTGGCATTGTATAAAAGTAAAACTTCCAGCATTACCACCACCTTCCGCTCTGGTGCTCAGGTCTCCCCTCCAGTTCAAACTTTCATGGAACCCTGTATAAATGTTTCATTTGCATAATATGCAAATTAGGACATTTGCTTTATGACGCATATTCACGCTCTGGCTTTGATGTGTTCTAAAGTCACAGCGTAACTAAGAGACCAGCTTCACGCCAACAAGCAGACAATAAATTAGCAAACGAGAAATAAAAATCTGCACAGATGTTGCAACAACATCATTGTTGAAGGCATGAAGGCACGTTATTTACTGTATTTCCTCAGATAGCAGCCAGGGCCTTTATTTAGCTGAACTGCAGAAGGTACCAGGCCTTTATCTGAAGCAAGCTTGTATTAGAGACGGGCCTTTGTTTCTAATTCCCTCTGTTTGATGAGTAGAATTGGGTCATATTTTAGTACGAAGCCTCGGTTTGATCCACTCCCGTTTGCATCACGCTGTTACACAACACTATCAGTTTCAAAGTAAAAGCCTTCTAGCGTTGCAGTGGACAGAAACCCTTACCCCTCATTTCTTAACAAGGCATTCATTGTGCAACATTCAGGAAACGTGTTGTGGAAAACTAACTGACTTGCAAAGTTCCCGTACGACGCTTGAAATGTAGCTGCTTCCATCTTGTGGTGCTTGTAAGTTACTACAACATCCAGTTTGGCTGAGACGTAAACACGCCTGCAGTGACTGAAATCAGACAATAACACTTTAGATGAGTAATCCAGAACAACAGTGTTGAAAATAGTGTGGTTATGCTGTTGAGATTATTAAATTAAAGCAATGGAGAGACATGATAGGTCTGGACATGCTGACATGCCAAGCGTAAGCGTATTGCCTCATTGCCAGTGTTTCTGTGTTGTTGGTTGTGTATTTTCCTACGGAGCCCCTCTGGGGTCATATGGTAGAAAAAAGAAATGTTTAATCTGTGCGATATTATTCGATGCTTCATTGTTTGCCCAAAGGCCAGTAAAACGCAAAATAAATGCATAATGATTTAACCGAAATTAAGTGAAAAGCACAACGAATGCAAAATGCATACATGCGTGTAGTGGTCCGCTCTATTTGCTGCTGTGTAGGAAAAATGCAAACCGGGCGCACAGATTACACATAGTCCACCATATGACCCCAGAGGGGCTCCGTATTTTGCTGCTCTAGCTAAACCAAGTTAATTTTGTTGTATTCCTCACTTCAGCAGCTAATTATCCGTTATACACTTAAGCGTACAGAAGTTCTGCTTAAACACTCACAGCTCACTCCTGTTAGCAACTCTGCTAATCTCACAGGTGTGTTTACACGCTATTCAGTTCCTTGCTACCGCTCTTTAGCTTAGCAGCCCCCCTGCTCTTTCTTGCTCGGTGTGTCAGATGTTTAGTTATTATTCGCCGCGTTGGAGGCTCAGTGAGTTAGAATCGCGGCTCCGCACCATGGAAGGTCAGTCAGCTGTAGTTAGCCAACACCTAGTTGCTACTCCCGAGCAGCCGGGAAACCAGGGAGGCTGGTTGACTGTCCGAATGAAGCACAGCCCTGAGTCAAAGCCCACGGTTCACCACCGACCTGTTCACGTTTCTAACAGGTTCTCTCCACTTGACGACACACCTGCTGAGAAGCAAACTCTGATTAGCTTGATAGCTTTGATAGCTCTATTTTGAGAAATCTGAATGTTAGCAACACCAGCGACCATAGTCAGATGTATCCCTGGGGCCAGAGCGGGCGGAGTCAGTGGGAGTTTATCCAGCCTTGTTTCTTCCCCAGCCTATATTGGAGGCCGGCCTTTATTTGTTCGTGGGGGCCAGAGCGGGCGGAGTTTTCCTTGCCACTCGGAATTGTTATGTCTCTGCAATAAAGGGTCGGCCTAGACCCGCTCTATATTAAAAGCGCTATGAGATCATCTTGTTATGATATGGTGCTATAAAAATAGAATTGAATTGGAAACAGTCTACTTTAGTTGGCGTGCACATGGTGACAGTCAGTGGGAGTTTATCCAGCCTTGTTTCTTCCCCGGCCTATATTGGAGGCCGGCCTTTATTTGTTCGTGGCGACCACACCCCCCGGCCGTTACTATTGGCCCGGCCCTTAATTGACTCTCGGCTTTCATTGGTGGAAATACGGTATTCCAATGTTCATCTTATTTTTCTTCATTCTGAACAGAAAACACAAACACGTCAAGGAGATAATGTGGCTGATGAGAAGAAACGGCGCTCCGGCCCTCAGAAGCGGTAAAGAAATACTTCACTATAACTTAACTATATTATAGTGAAGCATATTATATTTTATTGTAACTGCTTCTTTATTCAATGGTTAGTTTCATTAGCTGCATATATTAAAGCTTTTATACTTAGATCAAAACATACTGTGTGTTTCTTAGTGGCCATCCAAACCTTTATCCTGGTAGTGTTAGTGCCAGAGAGACCTGAGACTTGAAAGATAAAAAGGTAATTGGTTTCAAAATGAATAAGCTAATAAATGAGATACAGGCACGTCACAAACCGTGTGAGAGACAGTTTCAGGTGTCAAGTGTTTGATTTTGTGGCCAAATGTTTGTGTGTTTGTGAAAATGATTATTCCCTCGATACAATTCTTTTCAGTTTTTTATTTCTGGCTAAAACTAAAATAAGTCCACAGTAGAATACTGAGTGTGTTCCTCTTTACCACCAGTGTCTCCATCCGAGACCCCCCTGCTGCGACCTCGGCTCCAGTATCAGCGAAGCCAGCGGAGGCTCGAAAATGTAAAAAGACCAAGACGTCAGCATGGATGAATCGCCTGTTTGGTCACACTGTGGTATGTTTGACAAACTAGTGCTTCATTTTTTGTGGCCACAAAAAACATTTGACAGTTTCTTATATTTTTGTTTTGGTTTTTACTCTACAGAAGAAGAAAGGTATCCCCAAGGAGAAGCCGTCCACCACACAGAAAAGGTAAGACACTTCCTTCTGAACACAGTTTTTAGTTTCTGCTGGCCCGTCGTCTGCTCACACATTTATTTTTTTTATTTTTCCGAATATATCCAAGTGCCCACATTAAAATAACCGATCACGTTTCTCTTTAGCACAACTGGCGCCACCTCAAACGCTCAAACTACTGCACCAAACGAGACGGCCAATAGGACTTCTTGGTGGTGTCGGCTGCTAAAATACTGCAGGGTATGTTCCACAGAAAGACATATTCGCCAGTCAGGAGTAAATGAGACTTGACACAGTTTATTGTTCTGTCTTTGCATCACTGAACCACGAGAGTTTGTCTATTTCCTCCAACAGAGAAGACATCGGGTCACTCCGGCTGGCGACATTGAGGGAGAGAAGGGGAACTCTCCAAAGCCTAAAAGAAGGTAATGATCTCCATTTAATGCCGCTTTCAGTGTCTGTCAGGAACAATGTCAATGACTATCATTCGTCTTATATACATTGCTCAATATACTCACATACATAGACTTCTGATTCTAACATGGCATCATCTTTTTAATACATGTAACATTTAAGAGAATCGCCATCATGCAGATCTTTGGTAGAAATTAGGTCCATCTGATGTTCTTTAGTCTCTATCTTGAAGTGGCATTCTTTCTCTTACTAGAATTTTACGTGCAAGTATTGTTGTGTTTGTTCTGCCTCTCTTGACGATGACAATCTGCTTCTTCCTCGAGCAGGAGATCCGCAAAAGTGGACGAGGCAGTCGAGCGGGGACCCTCCAGCTCAACAAACCAGGACAAGGCGACGCCGCTCACCAAGGTCGTCAAGTTCGACACATCGCCGGAGAAGACCTTCCAAACAGGCTACACTGCCATCACAGAGGAGGCGGTGCTCGCGTCGCTGTTCAAGAAGCTTTTCAACAGGTAAGTAAAAAACTGCCTCCACATTTTCCAATCTTCTCAGTCTCAGTCGACAAAGGTTCAGTTGAAATCTGACGTGTTTTTGGAATGATGGTGTGTTTTTACGATATCAGTGATGTCAACAAACCTGAAACAGCATCAGAAAACATTAATAGCTGAGTTGCTGTTTAGTGTCAGTGTGTGTATTTAAACATTTATTGATCGGTGTGTATATTTGATTTATCTGTCTGCAGGCCAGACACAAGTCATTTTGGAGACAGAGATGATGAAATGGAGAACACCATCTGCCCCTTCGGGTGAGTACACCTGCACGAGATCCAGCGTCGTAACGAGGCGTTGATCCATCAGAACAAGCTGAGGCATCTGTGTTGGGAGGAAACGAGCCCCAGGTTGTGATTGGTCAGTGAGAAATCGGTGACACGTGACTTCCTGTGTTTGTGCGTCAGCTTTCCAAACATCGGGCAGAGCTGCTACATGAACTCCAGCCTGCAGAGTCTCCTGACACTGGACGACTTCGTGAGGGACGTCAGCCTCATGGAGCCGGTCTGGAGTTCAGTCCCCGAGACTCAGCTGATGAGGTACAGCAGCCCCCCCCACACACATCATAATCAAGTTTAAAGAACAAAATGAAATAACACAGCTAACAGCAGAAATGTCTCTTTTCTTTTCTTTCACCGTCTGCAGAATATTGATGGAGCTCAGGGATGCTCACACCTCCACAGACCCCAAAACCAAAAGCCGCCTCCTGCATGCATTTAAGGAGACGGCCTCTCTGCAGGATCCAGAGTTCAGGGACCATCTGCAAAAAGTGAGTCAGCTGGTGTTACGTTTTGTTGTCGCACCTCTGTCCTCTGTGTATAAACTCCTCTGTGTGATTCTGTGTGTGTTTAGGACGCTCATGAGTTCCTGACCTCGGTCCTGGACCAGATGAGGAATCTGTCCCCTCTGCTGCAACACGCTGCCGCATCCATGGGAAGAAGTTACACCTGCCCTGTCGAGGACCACCTGGTGTTCAGGATGGAGAACACCAGGACATGCAAGAAGTAAGACTACACGGTTCGACGTCGCACACATGCACACACAGTCAGGGCAGGTTACAGCTTTTTATGGTGGATTATTAAGGCGGCAGCTGTATTTTCATGTGTGCTGTCCCTTTTAATGTGCAGGTGTGGGGTCCAGTCAACAAGACAGGAGGAGTTCACCAACCTGTCTCTGGACCTGGTTCCTGACAGCTGTGTGGACCAGATGCTCCAGGAGTACTTGATGGTAAGAGTCACCTGTCCTCCTTCTGAAGCCTCATGGGACAAACACTCTGCAGTCACCCACTTTCTAACACACAGCCTGTTGTCTCTGTGCTGTTGCAGGAGAAAGAGTTGGAGTACAGCTGCGAGTGCGGAGGGAAGACCTCCGGCCAAAGATCGTCCTTCACAACTCTACCAAGGTGAGTGACGTCACAGCCATCATTAATGATCACCTGACCCGAGTGGTCCCAAACTGGGGTCCGCCCCACTTCTCTTTCTGTCGTCTGTGTCCACGTTCTCTTTCCACTCACCACCATCCGTCTGTGTCTCTTCTTACAGAGTGCTCATCTTGCACCTGAAGCGTTTCCGCTTCACTCGGTCCCTCGAGCTGGAGAAGGCTCACGACCCTGTGAGGCTGCAGAGGGACGTGGTGGTGTCCTCCAAACACGTAAAGATAAACAGAAGTTGCCTGAGAACAAACACAAACATCAGGCTGATGTCCAGGGAAACGTGTGGACTGTGCGTGCTGTGGTTTTGTGAGTGTGCGAAGCTAACTCTTATTAACTGTGTTCCTTCTCAGGGTGGCGCCTGCTACACTCTGGTCAGCGCCATCAGCCATTTTGGCATCAGAGAAGCAGGTGAGAGAATCATACACAGAAGGCTGTACGTACACAAGAGTCAGTTCTATTCCAGAGTAGATTTTAGTGAATCTTTAGTTCTTATTTTGTGAAATCGATCATCACGTTCGTACAAATTATATTCAGTTTTTTCATGATTGTTTTGACAACAACTTTATTTGGAACTCTGTTCTCTGCGGATTCTTCACAGTCTGCTGCCGTTTAAAATTTTTATTTAGCAAAACCATAAGATTTCAAACATCACGTCATGCACCGTTGCCTAGGGCTTGCTCGTGGTGGGAATTGTTGGGTCTATATATATAGAGTCGGTTTAGACCTGCTCTATGTTAACAAGTGCTATGCTATGGCGCTATATAAATCCATTTGAATTTAATTGAATATCATAGTATTTACATTCTGCAGAATGGACTACCGTCTACACACTACAGCAGTAGCATGCAGAGGAATGGCCAATTAGACTAGTCTGTTACTTCTCTTATAGTTAGAGGTATTGCCCACATTCCACATGAGACCTCAACTTCAAAATGCAGGCCTTGGGAAATGAGTAGTAAAACAATAAAGTACTTAAGTCATACAGTAATAAAATCCATTAAGTCGTAAAACAATAAAAGTCATTAAATCAGGATGCAACTGTCACATGAAGAGACTTTGGTTAACGTGACAGAAGTAAACATAATAAAAGTAACAGGGTAAAAAAATGACAAAAAGTAAATTTGCCATCATACTAACTAATGCTTTAAAGAAAAGCTTTTGTGTATCCAGGTTGTGAAGAATTTGTTGTAAAAACCTTTAATGACTGAACCTTCAGATATGTTCTGTTTTCACTGGAAAAGAGGGACACAAGTACAAAAGCTTTTGTGATTTTGATGGACACTAAATCACTGTTGCCTTCCATCAGTTAACCTTCATAACTTCCACTGTGCGTTGAGATGTCAACAACGTTCTCTCTCCTGTTAGGACACTACATCTGCGACAGCGTCCACCCCGACGAGCGTCCAGACGAGCCCACCGACCGCTGGCTCACCTTCGACGACTCAACGGTCTATGGGATAATCGGCTCGTCCGTTTGTGAGCAGCGGCAGCAGTCAGCCTACATCCTGTTCTACAAGAGACAGGTAAGAAGACAGCAGCATCACCTGCTCCAACAGGTCCAGGAGAAGACAGTGATTGTTAAATACACCAGGATAGTGTTTACAGTAAGCGTCTGGTCTGTATTCTTAGGTGTAGAGCAGAATGAAGAAGTGGACGCTCCGGAGGGACTCTGGACCAGAATGTTTAAACCTGATGTTGGGAGCAAGGACCTGAACGCACTACATGAAAAGTGCCAGAATCCCTCACATCATCGAGGCCACAGGGCCCGCCGTGTGGTGAGGAAAGGTAAGTTTGCCGTTAACCTCTGTGTCATCAGACTACAGGTGGTGAACGTGGAGGCAGACGACAGATGACCTGGAAGGCAGGCGTAAGTTGGACGAACAAGTTGAGCCAGGAGCACCCGGAGGTCCTCCTGCCCTCAGGAGGATGGGCTCCCTGAGAGAGCCTGGTTCCTCCCAAGGTTTCTTCCTGTCACCGGGAGTTTTTTCTTTGCCACCGTCACCCCAAAAGTTGCTGGACAGCAGGACGGTCCTGACTCATATCATCAGCTGAGACTTTCCTTTAATATAATTTGACGATGACAATCTGTTTCTTCCTCGAGCAGCAGCTCTGCAAAAGTGGACGAGGCAGTCGAGCGGGGACCCTGCAGCTCAACAATCCAGGACGAGGCGACGCCGCTCACCAAGGTCGTCAAGTTCGACACATCGCCGGAGAAGACCTTCCAAACAGGCTACACTGCCATCACAGAGGAGGCGGTGCTCGCGGCGCTGTTCAAGAAGCTTTTCAACAGGTAAGTAACAAACTGCCTCCACGTTTTCCAATCTTCTAAGTCTCAGTCTTAGACGACAAAGGTTCAGTTGAAATCTGACGTGTTTCTGGAATGACACATGTCATTTTGGAGATTATGAATCTCCGTTCTTGCCCTTCGGGTGAGTACACCTGCACGAGAACCAACGTCGTAACGAGGCGTTGATCCATCAGAACAAGCTGAAGCATCTGTGTTGGGAGTTTGTGATTGGTCAGTGAGAAATCTGTGACACGTGACTTCCTGTGTTTGTGCGTCAGCTTTCCAAACGTCGGGCAGAGCTGCTACATGAACTCCAGCCTGCAGAGTCTCCTGACACTGGACGACTTCAGCCTCATGGAGCCGGTTCTGGAGTTCAGTCCCCGAGACTCAACCGATGAGGTACAGCATAAATTGGTTTCCAGACCCGATAATTAAGGCAGCAGCTGTATTTTGATGTGTGTTGTCCAGTCAACGAGACAGGAGTAGTTCACCAACCTGTCTCTGGACCTGGATCCTGACAGCTGTGTGGACCAGAGGCTCCAGAAGTACTTGACTTCACTCCGTCCCTGGAGCTGGAGAAGGCTCATGCCCCTGTGTCGCTGCAGAGGGACGTGGTGGTGTCCTCCAACAGGTAAAGATAAACAGAAGTTACCTGAGAACAAACATCAGGCTGATGTCAACGGAAACATGTGGACTGAGCGTGCTGAGGTTTTGTGAGTGTGTGAAGCTAACTACAGTCAGGTCCATAAGTATTTGGACAGTGATACAAGTTTTGTACTTTTGCCTCTGTACACCATCACAATGGATTTGAAACGACGCAATCAAGATGTGTTTGAAGAGTCGACTTTCAGCTTTGATTCAAGGGGTTCGACAAAAATATCACATTAACCGTTTAGGAATTACAGCCATTTTTATACCAAGTCCCCATTTTCAGAGGCTCTAAAGTAACTGGACAATCGACTGACAGCAGTTTCATGACCAGGTGCAGCCTGTTCCTTCGTTATTTCATGACAAATTAAGCAGATAAAAGGTCTGGGGTCTCTTCCAAGTGTTGAATATGCATTTGGTAGCTGTTCATGGTAAGTCTCATTATGCGGCCCAAAGAGGTGTCGATGCAAGTGAAGGAGGCATCATGAGGCTGAAAGAACAACAACCTATCAGACAGACAGCAGAAACCTTGGGAGTGGTCAAATTAACAATTTGGTACATTCTTTAAAAGAGAATGCACTGGCGAGCTCAGCAACACCAAAGGGCCTGGAAGACAACTGAAGTGGATGATCGCAGGATTCTTTCTTGGTAAAGAAACACCACTTCAAAACATCTAGCAAAGTCAGAAACGCTCCAACTGAGATCTGTTGCACCACTGTCAGTAAGTCAACACAGCTTTGTTGCATCGGCCATTTTTAAAGCTTAAATGTAGCTCTGCTTCCTCTGGAAAGAACTGGATTAAGTGCACTTCCAAAAACCCCAAATCCCTCAGTTGAAATCCAAGCTTAGAGAGCGAGACAAAGAGGACGTTAATTCATCATCTCCTACCTCCGCAAAAACTGAGACAGAAGAGCTCGACTCAGCAGCGATGAGGCCCTGGGCCCCTCAGCTTGAACGCTGCAGCGCGTGGGTGTTGATTTTCCTTTTTTAAAGGAAGAAGTGTCTCTGGCGATGCTTTCCACTAAGAGAGGCTGAGGATGTGTCAGCATCTCCTCCAAGCTTACAATTTAAGTCAAGCAGCAGGACATGTTGCAGGAAAATGGGAAAAAAAGCACTAACCTCTTATTCTATTTCAGTGAAGCGATTTTGAAACCCGACACTCACCTGGCACTTTGTCTGCCATTCGCTTTACACCAAACAGCCATTATCAGGCTTTCAAAGATTCCAGCATCTAAAAGCTTTTCCTGCATTGACCTAGTTTTTGTCTTTTCTTGCTTGTATCCTGCTGGTTTGACTGACGGGTCGCGAGTCCAGTTGTTCAGGGTGTCTGCCGTCTGCCAATTAAACCAAAGGGGGGCAGGGACAGAAGTGGAACAGGTGAGTCTATGATTAGATTCGACCGGGAAGCTTTTACCTCAGTGACGTGACTTATAAAGAACCTTACCTGTCAAATCACAAACTCATTTCACACAAAAGCCAGATGTCAAGATAGAAATGAAAGTCAAAAGAGCTGCTGTGACTCATCAATCACTCAGAAAAATCATTTTCGGCTGCAACTATCAATTATTATCAGTTCATAACTCAGTGACCTCTTTTGGATAAATTCCATTAAATGTCCAAAAACCCATCCTAATCTCCCAGAGTCCAGGGTGACGTCGTCAAATTAATTGTTTCATCAGACCGAGAGTCTAAAACTCAAAAAAGATATTTACAATGCTACAAAACAGGACAAAAAAAAAACATTTCACCCACGTTTGAGAAACTGGAGCCATAGAACTTTTGGCATTTTTGCCTAAAAAAATAATTGATTATTAAAATACTGTATACTTTCAGGCAATTCATTTCCCCTTTCCCACAGCTTTTCACTTTGTCCTGAAATAGTGGGATAAACTATTTCCCCAAGATATTAAAAACACTCTCTCGGCAAAGGTTACAGGAGTAACATTTTGGGAAATACATAATCAGGTTTCTTACCAAGATCAGCACCACTCTCATGGCTAAGTATGGAGGTACTGGAGATCCAGGAGGTAATTAGCTTAGCTTAGTATAAAGTCATGGGGTGCAAGTATTCAGATCACTCTAGCATTCAAAGTCCTGCATTCAAAATAGTAAAACCCCACAGTCTGGTTGAGATGGCTGTGTGGTTTGAATATTTTCTGCAGGGACCAGATTAGAGGAGTATCATGACAACATATAATCATTGTTTTCCTGGAGAGCTCGTCGCTGGTAACTGATTGTCTGATATTCATGACGGGTCAGTAGATGAAATCCCAGATTGATCCGTTCCTGATTGACTGATAGAGCAGCAGAAAGATAATAAGAGGGTGTTTCAGTAAAAATCAGTATC
This sequence comes from Gadopsis marmoratus, assembly GCA_036023855.1. Taxonomy (NCBI): domain Eukaryota; kingdom Metazoa; phylum Chordata; class Actinopteri; order Centrarchiformes; family Percichthyidae; genus Gadopsis; species Gadopsis marmoratus. Next base: position 16,430 of record JAVQJF010001817.1, read on the forward strand.
ATTTAGTTTCATTTAATGTTCTCTGCAACCACAAGGTCACAAGTTCAATGTCATTTTCTGTCACCGTGTAACATGGCAACACAATCTGTTTTTAAAAAATGCTCTCCTCCTCCTTCACTGGTGGCAGTGATATAATATCTGTGATGTGGACCCGATGGTTTTTTGTGTTTTCCCATAGCTCCCACATATTTCTGCCATCATCTCCACCGAACCGCGTGCTCCCTTTGAATCTGTCCGCATACATTTTGTTCTGGTTGGAGTCAAACTGAGTCGGCGCCAGCGAGCAGGTGGCTGATTGTCAAGCAGATGAAGGCGACAGGCTGCATGGCGATGAAGTGGCAAGAAGGGATTCTGGAGAAATTAATTAAGGAGTCGGCGTTTACATAAAAAAAGCTAACAGTGGTATCAGTCCTTCGCAAATCCCCTCCATGCTCCGCCAATCGTAGCGTTTCTGTGGATGGAAATCAGATCAAGAACGGTAGGAGGAAAAATAGTGGATTACGAATCAAGGCAGTGATTTTTGATAGAATATTAAAATGGTCGTTTTTTTACCCTGGATCATTGTCAAAATGCAGCTGAATGAGTCAATTTCTGTTTTTTCCTCTAACAAGATGCAGGTGAAGATGCAGGGTTATGCAAAATACATCTGATGGATTGTGACATGATGAACGGAATAAATAAAAAGATGGAAGAACATTTGGGTTGATCTCCAATTTCTTTGCTTTTTCTCTGGTGGAATACAGCCTGAGGAAATCATATGCGCTCCTGTTTAATCCACGCACCACTCACTTCCTGGTCCCACCTCAGCCCTACCATGTTCCCCAAATCAATCAGGAGTTTCAGGCTGCAATAACAGACGAATACGATTGAGCGAGTGGTTCCCAAAAACCTGTAGGTGATGTCATGTGACCGGTCTTCTGGGCCGCACTATGAGCCTGATGCTGTGGCTACAGGACTGGTGTCACGCTGCGCCCGTTGATACACAACACACATGAGCTGTGTCTCAATTCAGGGGCCGCTGCTTTCTAAGGACCACGTAGCCCATGTAGGCACGGACTTCATAGACTGCAAAGGCCAAACCGAGACGGTCTGGTCTACTAGGAAGATTTCCTGTTTGCGTCACCAGCTCGAGGTTTTGGAGGCTTATGGTTTTGCATTCGTTAGCTATTTTAATGGTTTGAAACCCAATACTTACATTCAAAAGTGTAATGCCGCTTGGCTGCTGGTTCATTTGGGGACGTCATATTCTCTGAGGATGTGGCAAAATAAACGCAATTTGGTTCCCCTGTCTGCTGAGTAATGCATGCTTGCACTTTTAGCATTTTTTGGTTTATTCTCAGTGGATATGAACAAAAGAAGCAGCAGTGAAGACTCAGAACGCAAGCGATAAAGCAAAAATAATGCAAATCTGTGGTTTAAACTGGCTGCTATGGTTCTACTGTTGCTATAGTTACTGTGCATGTGTTCAGGGCAGGGTTTTAACAGTTAACCAAAAGTTATCCAGGCCAGGTGAGGGTGAAGACACGCATGTTCTCTGCAAAGTGAGATTAATGCTGTAGGTGACTAACTTTATCAGTTTCCCTGCAGTAAATCTTCTGTCTCATATCCGCCCGTTCATCGATGCAGAGAAGCCACGTGACGTGTGCACACCGGCTGCCGGCGCTCAGTCGCCATCTTCAGAGATTTACGGTGCAGATGTTTTGTTTTCCGCCTCAGTGCCGCGCTCTGGTGTCCCACCCATCACATTTCCGACAGCGTTTATGGGGCAGCAGGTAGCAGAGTCGCAGCATGTGATGCCAGCCATTTTTTAATTACACGGGCTGATAAATCTGCTCTCGAGGAAATGTCTGAACAAAAAGGTGTGTAGTGCTGCAGAGTCTGAGGAGCTGTAGCTGAAACTGGGTACAGCAAGGCAGAGAGGGAAGGTTACTGTTACGGTGGGAAGTGCAGGCGGCAGGGAAACGACCCAAATACAGACGGGTGCATTTCAGTGGTTTATCTGCACTTAATAAGCTTACAAACAGGTACAGGTAGGCAGGCAGGTTCTGGTTTGGGAGACAGAAGTGCAACAGGAACATATAAAGTAAAACAGCAGCGTAGAAACTAAAACACGTGGTTACCAGGGTGAACCGACACTGGAACAAAGGAAGTGGGCCGGTGTACGTAGGCAGGCTGATGAGGGAACGAGATGCAGGTGAGGAGGCGGGCGAGGAAGTCCAGGTGAGAACTGGTGTGTAGTTGGGTCGGAGAGTCGGGGGAAAGGAGGGAATGAAGCCGACAAATCCGACTCATTGCGCCTTCAACGGTACGCTCGTTTGTTGGTTATGTTTTGTGAGGCGACGGCTACGTCTGTCACCATCAATGTTTCAGCACGATAGGAGATTGCCAGAGAGAGAGAGAGAATAAAGGAACAGATTGACATTTTGGGCTTTAAGCTTATCCGCTTTCTTGCCCGGACCAAGATAAGAAGATCAATATCAATCTCATATCTGTAGGGTCAGTATTGAGCGGGAGCAGGACCCAGCGCCTACGTCAGCACAAAGACTGGAAGGAAACAACCTCTAAAGCCCACAAACCCAAGTGCTGCTTCTGGGCACTGAAATGTCGAAGTTCTACCAAGTGTTGTGTCCCATCACCGTCAGACCCGAGCGTTTTGGTGACTGAATGCCTGAGTTCTGACCTGAATTCAGGGTGGCGACGGCCACTGGAGCAAACGGAAGCCCTTCCTGCAATTCTGCTAAAAGCCTCCAAATCCTGCCATCATTAGCAAAGCTTCAAGCTCTTCTCCGATTGTGTTTTTGTGGCCAAAAATGGAAGAGATTTGTTTCATAACGTATTACAATCTATTTTTGGGGGAGGGGGGGCGAAATGTTCCAAGACTTTACGTTGTAATTACAAAGGTGAATATGTTTGAGGATGCCAGCGCTTGTAGGAATAACGTTTTTTGAAGTTTTCATTCACTGAAAGAAAGTCATACCCGTCTTCTGACGGTGGAGCCACAGAAAGTTTTTTTACTTTTGCATAAATACAATGACAGCTGCAAACATGTACTCGTTCATACACGTGTGTCCACTTCAATAAATGTGGGAGGGGGGGGGGGACTCGCCAAGCCAAGGTACATTTCTTCCAAAATCTTTGTTTTGGTAGATCAGTATGGTGGTTAAGGAGGAAATAAACACACGCCACCAAAACCTCAAATTCCTTACAACATGTAGTAGCAGAACGAGAGTGAGTGCTAACTATGTTCGCTAACTGTCATAAATACTCTGCTCAATATTCAGATGCAGTCAAGATTTCAAACGAGGCGTCAGAGTTCTCTCCCTGTGAAAGAAGAGGATGAGACAGTCACTAACTAACTCGATGCATTACATCATCGTGCCTCCTGCCTGGATGAACGTGCACGCTAACCGCCAATCTGTCCAAACGTGAAGTGACGCTTTGCCTTTTTATAGTGTCAGTTTTGTATTTTGCATTCAAACTCCATCGCTGTAAATTACAGGTTGCTCTCTCTCTCTGCTTCTATTCAGAGGAAGTCTCTCTCTCCCACAGCTGTGCCGGTCTCTGCTCTGTTGCAGCCGACTGTCTGACACTGTGACGTATGTGTCTGTTGCTTCCCAGTATTTTGTACATCTGCAAAAGGAATGTGCAGATGTTAGAGGACGGCTCCGACGCCGCTGTGTCCCGGGGTTCAGGTCGCACCAACGATGGCTCGAGCAGCTTCCGTCTGTCTCGTCATTATTTTCGCACCAATCAACTTCCTCTCGAAACTCCTGCAGATGTCCGTGTTTGAACTTTTGTAATTTGCTCACCGTGATTCAGTTCAGCCGTCTGGGAGGGAGATTTTACAGCCCCCCCCCCCCGCGGCGTCAGACTTTTTCATTTCCCTGATTTAGAGCCACTCGTATCCATGGGAGATGGCGGACGGCACCGCAGCCGCCGCCGCCGCCGCCTCATTAAGGATGCCGGTGGGTCTCATCAAAGGAGAAGGTGTTGTTATCCAGCAGCCTTATTCAGCCGTTCCCTGAGATTTAACCTCTGCAGACATTCGCTGTTACTGCAGGCTGAACATGTGTCACACAGACGCGTTTCTCCTCTGTGACAGTTTGCTTTATTTTAAGGCACAATCGAAGCAGTCGGCTACTCCAGTAATTGACTGACCTGGAAAAACCCCCGAAAAGAAAAAAACCCCCGGGAAGCCATCAGTGGTATGGGATGGCCACACGGTATCTGCAGAGTCCTTGAGCTGATGTTGGGCGAGAGGCGGCGGACGCTCTGGATACATCGCGATCAAATGAAAGGGCGGACGGACAACCACTCACTCATATTCACACCTGTAAATTCACAATTTAGAGTCGCCAGAGCAACCGGAGAACCCATGCAGAACCTTCTTGCTGTGAGGCAACGATGCTAACCACTGCGCCACCATGCCACTGGGTAAAGGTCCATTTTTTTTAAAAAGAAATAATAAAAATCTTGTACTCACCTACCTCTTTGTTTCTGGCCTCATATCCTGCCAGAGGAGCGACCAGGCAAACAGCCACTGCCACATCAGCCTCAGACACGTTAACCTTCCAAAATGTTGGTGCTCGGTCCATCGCTGCTCGCTGACAGCTACAAGTCTTAGCATCATCTCATTATTACCAAACACACCAAGATGAGAGTTTAGGTGAGTCCTCTAGCTCTACACACAGCGTGAACATACACTAAAGAGCATCTACTGGGGTTCCTACAGCCGTTTAAGAGTAAAATTCAAGAACCCTTCAAGCACTTTCAAAGTACCTAAACCAAAAATGTCCAAAGTCTTCGAAGCCTTTTATCACCACATCTGGAGAGTTGCTATGGATGCCGACAAACAAACATCACGACAGAATTAGTTTAATTTCAGGGAGTATATTCAAATTCAAGCATATCCCTAACCTTGATAACATGACAGTTAAAATGAAGCCTTTTCCAAACTTTTGAGACTTTGTACGCTATATAAAGAAAATTGAATTGTACGAACCCTGAGCTACTGTTTCTAAATGGTTAAATATTTAGCTGTATTAGCTGCACATAACATTCATTTTGCAGCGACTTACTAACACACACACACACACCCGATCATGGCCCTGACCTGAACTGTGAGGTTCAGCGTCCTGCTTAAGGACAGCGGGGTGGGATTCTAAAAAATACGAGTCACATCCTACGTCCACGGCCCGGCGCCTTTCCCTGCAGGTGCCAACAAGCTGACCGTGGATAAGTCCCAAAAAAACTGAAAGGTCTCTGCAGAAAACGGAGTTTAATTCTGCGTGGACAGATTCTTATGCTTTCACCGTCACCGACGCCGGCTGACCTGTTCGCTTGATGTGTGGCAACAGAAAAAAAGTGCCGTTGAAAGACGTTTGCTGAACAAGTGCCAAGCTGGAGATGAAAATGTCCCGTGTGGAGATCAAAGTCACATCGCACAGCCCTGATAAACAGCATTAAACAACACTTTTATGTAATAGGGTATTTTTTTTGCAAAAAACAGTATTTATTTTAGACCCTGAGCTTGATGTAGTTGTGCTTTACGTTCAGGCGCAGCGGCTAAGTGCTGTGCCTGGCTGCATGAGGATGACAGCACACCGGAATGGACTTTTGTCATCTTTTTTTTTTTAACATATTAAACGGGTCAATTTTTTGTTCACTCTTTGCACATTATTAGGCTGCAGCTGTGTGTTTAATTTATTTCAAAGTGGGCTTCTTTTTATTTTAGTCAGTTTCCACTAATATGGCGGGGCGGGGGCACACTGGCATGTGCAAGTAGCCCTGCACATGCCAGTGTATTTTATTACCCTCTTCATAAGAGTTTGGGGTTTTCCTTTTGTTAAAAACGGGACAAATAGCAATAAAATGTCAACACTTTGTCAGGATCAGCTGGGTGCGGAGGAGGGAAGGAGGGACCCAAACGCAGGTATCCAGAAGTCATGAAATCCTTTAATTAACGGTACAACAGAAAAGCGCTTACAAGGGTAAGGCGACCAAGGAGTGAACCTCCAAGGGGCTGGGGACACGAGGAGCATCACAACGAGGAAGGACACTTAGACAACGACGCCACAGAGAACCAACAAACTGAACACACTGAAATACACAGGACACTAACGAGGCGATGGACCGCAGGTGAACATGAGGGAACAGGTGGAAACACTCCGGAACAATCAGGAAAACTGGCTGAGACAGGACACAAACTCAAACACAGGAGAACTAAGGACCCAGAAATCACAAGACAGGCAACAAAACACAGGAAACACAGTCACTCACACACACGGGACATGACACAGATTTCTTTATAGTCGTTCTGTAATTTCATAAATGAAACAAACTATACTTTTTGAATGCTGTAACTATGTATAACACTTTCTAAGCTGCGTTATCTTCATTTTTGTGGCTCCAGATCAATTTGACAGGAGGCAAAAATGTCTCTTTTGATAGTAAAGGTTGCATAAACTCTATGCAATACTATATACTACAATATACTATTCTATACTAGTATATAAACCACAGGAACCATTGTCTGCGCTGCTGCCAGGCTGCAGTACTCGGCCTCTTTCCAACATTTCAGCTGCAGAGATTGTTCGTCAGTTCATCAGTCACTCTGCAGAGGTGCCTCACTGGATAATTCATTCATCATATGCATGCCAATCAAGAGTCTTGTTCCTCTCAACATATTAATTCCACTTTAATAACAAGGTCACTGGCAACATCTGTGACGGAGAGCTTTGTACAATCACAGGGAGCAGCTGAATCACACTGTGACTGTAACGGTTAAATAAAATGAGGGATTGTCTTCTTGCTAACTGACATTCACATATTAAACATTGATCATATACATTTCTTTTTAATTTGAATGTTTATCTAATCAGGCAGTCTCACTGAGATTAAGATCTCCTTTCCATCTACATACAAAAAACGGGAGGTTATAAAAGACATTACGGGAAACAAGCACCTATATGAAGAAAAGACAACTATAATTTCATAAATAAAAGAAGAATTTGCCCCCAAAAACTTCAGTTTACAAAATCTTACCAGCATTCATGTTTTGTGTCTAGATCTTGTGAAACGTGATATTTATTAGTATTTATTTATTTGACCTTTTCATCTATTTTAACTAGTTTTTAGTCTAGCTTAAAATCTTATTTTCTCAGGTGCACTGGTTTCATATTCTTAAAGATTTTTTAGTTTGATTGTTCCTGTTGATTTCTGCACTTTTTCTGCACTTTGAACTGCACTGTGCTATACAAATAAAGTTTGATTTGATTATCATTTCTGAGTGATAATGACCAGCCTTCGCTCCCCACGACCATCAGTGAGCCTTGGCCGCCCATGACCCTGTCTCCGGTTCAGCTGGTTCTCCTTCCTTGGATCACTTCTGGTAGGTCCTGACCCCTGCAGACCAGAACACCCCACAAGAGCTGCAGTGCTGGAGATGCTCTGACCCAGTTGTCCAGCATCACAGTTTGGTTCATTTTGGACCATTTTTCCTGCTTCAACATATCAACTTGGAGGACAAAATGTTCACTTGCTGCCTCATATACAGTATCCCCCCCACTGACAGGTGCCATGGTAACCAGATAATCAATGTTCTTCTCTTCACCCGTCAGAGCTCACAGAGTGAGCAAGTAGACTACGCGTAGCTCAAGTTGTACTTGAGTACATGTACTTGTACTGAATGCGTTATCAGGGTGTCTGGACAGGAGTCTGCAGCTGGAGGTTAGAGGAACAACATTGTTCTCACACACACACACACACACAAAAGACAGGAACACAACATGAATGTCCTGTCCCGAGTCAAGATTACACACACTTCCCGTCTTACTGCGACCCAGCCCCTTTTTCTACCCAGGTCAAAGGGAGAGCATTCCTGCAGAACAACACAGAGACAGACAGACAGACAGACACCGGGGGTCTGAACGGCTGCAGGAGAGGACAGTGGGTCCCTGATCGTGGCCCTCTGATCCTCTAACGTAAGTCACATTGTAGGCGAGGCGTCAAGGCAACAGGCAGCAACCTGAACTCGAGTGGAAAAGAGAGGCGGCCAGATTTAGACGAGTTGATGTTCTTCTGTATATTTGTGTAAAGTTGGTCCATTAATCGATTCGGTTTGTTTACAACTGACAGGAACACTTGACTTGTGCTGTACAGACACACACTGTACTGTATGTTGTTGGTCATTGTTTCATATATATATATATATATATAAAAATAGTACTCCACTCAAGTATATCCATTTTCTGCTACTTTATTCTGCTGCTTCACTACAATTCAGAGGCAAATATATATCAAAATCTAAATCACATTCCAGATTAAGATATAAAAATCCAAAACATAACCAACAAATTGTTATTCGCTTTATTGGTCCCCAGGGTCAAAGTCACCAGCTACCCAGCAGTGAACGGAGGTGAATAGACTTTAAAATAGTCCCACATTTACCAGCTTTCAGTATTTAAGTGATGAACACATGAATCGCATCTACAACGACAACGCAGCAACATGAAACACGATACTTTCGCCACTTTGAGAACAGTTTGACGCTACTTCTTGTTGCGCTTTCACTTGTAGCTCCAGTTAAAATAACACCCGGGGACTTGTTCCGCCGCTGGAGCTGCGTGTCTCTCCGCCTGCGAGCGGTCCGTTTCCCGCAGGCTGCCCCGAACCCGAACCCGGACCCGGACCCGGACCCGGAGCCGCACAGAGACTAAGACACAAACACACACCGACGAGCGCGATGGTGCCATTTTGTGAAACCGCTCAAAGGAGCGCACACGGCTGCCAGCCTCACCTTTTCTTTCCTGGTCCTCTGCCTTTCCATCCTGCCTCGCTGCTAAATCCGGCGACAGCAGCTGCGAACTTTCATCCCACCGCCGCGGCGGAGAAACCGAAGCGGCCGCCGTGTGGGAGCCGACGCGCCGTCCGCTGCTTGCCGCTCATCGACGCCGCGGGCAGAGCCGCGTGCTGTGGCCGTGTGCTGCGCCGCGGTGCCGGGGAGCGTTAATCCGGAGTGAGTGCGCCATGTTCCCGCAGCCGCGCTTTCTCCCCCCGTAGCGGAATGTTTGTCCGGTGAGAGGCGGGGACCCGCAGCCCTTCAGCAGAGGGTTCAGTTACTCTTCGTGACATCAGAGAGGAGTTGAGTTACCGGACACACATTCGCTACGAGCCGGACGCCGCGGCGTCACCGAACTTTTTGTTGGTCCAACAACAAACGGCACAATAAATAGTTGCAGTCTGACGGTTGTAGCGGGAAGCAGCGTGTTCCCCAGCATCGGAAATAACTATTTACAACACGTCCTGGGGACATATTAGTCGCTCTGTTAGGCGGAAAGATTGGTATTTGCTGGCCAGTCAGGAGACCTTAGCTTAGCTTAGCATGAAGGCTAGAGACAGCTAGCCCGGCTCTGTGCAAAGATAACAAAAGCCACTTATGAGCAACTTTAAAGCGCACTAGTTGTCATGTCTAGTTTGTTTACGCAGTTTGAAAAAACTAAAATTAAACTTAAGTATAAAGGCAAGCGGTTGCTCACTGCTTCCGGTCTGTATGCTAAGCTAGGCTAACCAGCTTCTCTCTGCTTTCTTGCTGAGAGTTAGCTGAGAAGATGGATGCTAACTCTCAAGTCTGTGTGGAGACAGATTAGCTTAGCACAAAGACCAAAAACAGCTAGCTTGACTATGTCCAACCTGCCCACAGAACCAAAGTGCAAAAACAGCAATGGCTGTAGGCTCTCTTTTGTTTTTCTATATCTCCGGACTGAGCCAGATAATATTTTCTACTCTTTGTGCTCAGCTGAGCTAAGCTAACTATCACCTGGCTGTAGCGTCAAATTTACCATCATCTCATTTGACTCTCACCAAAAAATCTGTAGTTGAAAACGTCAAAATATTCCTTAAAATCTAATCAGTCATACGTTTCCTTCTCATAAATCAAATATTTCAGCATTTGTTTCATGTACAGATATTTACGTAGTTGCTTTTCTCACATAGGCCTTTCCTTTTTAATAGCCGAGCTAATAACAAACTTTAAACACTGTACAAATATTTCAGCATTTGTTTTATGTACAGATATTTACATAATTCTTTTTACATACATTTTTTTAAAACAGTACAAATATTTACAAATTCACTGAGAGCTGAAACCTCAGTAAGAGTGACTTTTAGTGGAGAATACTAAAAGGGTTGGTAAGCTACGACCTTTTCATTATTACTGCCACAGGTATCAAAACTCAATCGACCCTTTTCATGGCAGACATTTTGACTTGTAGCAGAACAAGAGTCTACAGCCACGTTAGCAGCTCTGCGTATGTCAACAAGCTCACAGTGACAATGCTAACATGTTTAGCAGGTAAACTGTTTACCAGCTTTGTTTTAGCGTGTTAGCAGCATGCATGACATGAATAAGACATTATGAAATCAATAATCATATAAATAAATGTTTTAAAAGACAGCTCGTTATTATGAAATGCTATCTCATGCTGATTCTTTTCACTGAGTTTATTGCACTGCAGCAGTTTCTGTTCATTCCAGTCATAAACGTTTTCCAAAGTGTCCCCTTTTTCCTTTTGGAATGGCGTGTTCTGTTTATCTATAAATAAATTAAATCAAATCAAAATTATCTGTCCGGTCCGCATAACTGGCGCTGCCCTGTTTCCTTTGACAGACAAACAGTTTGTGATGGAAAGTGACATTATGATCTTTGGAAGAAGGACACTTTTAGATAAAAAGTCCTGGAATTAAAAAAATGATGCAAAATAAACTGTTCATGTGAAAAGGAGAAAATGTACTGGATTATTTCACAATTTCGGGAAAATGTATGTGTGTATATGATTGCTTAGTTCATGATGTCTTAGTCATCTATTGAATATTGATCACATTGATTCTCCATAATCACATTTAGATGAGCACTCTCTGTCTTACGGCTTGCCGACGTGCATCTGGACCGTGTTTTCTGGTCTTGTTGAGTTTAGGTCGGACCATCCTGAGACACAGTTTGTGAAGCCTGACAGCTCTGTGTTTTCTTTGAGCGTTCCTGGTGTTTGGCCTCCTGACCTTCAGTTTGACTGCCTGTAGATGGCGCTGCTCCTCCATGTCTGCGCTGCTCCTCTGGTCCAGCTGAGGAAACTCTGCTTTCACCTGAACTACTGTACAGCTGTTGAACACAGAAGAAGTGTTGTCATGCTGCAATTAAATAAGAGCATTTACACAAGTACAAATCTGAGTTACTTTTTATGCTACATTCCAGTGGGAAATATTGCACTATTATATATAACATTGCTGCATCAGTATTAGTAATCATATTGTACAAAAAGCAGCAAAATCAGTGTTTTCATGAAGCCAGGCCTTGTGAATACGTCGGTCTGTGTTTGTATACTTACATTTTTCCTGCTGTGCAGTCCTGTGGCAGAAAGCAGGACTGAGACACATGTCCCAGCAGAGCGGCCTGTACTTCGGTCAGTTGTCTCTGTTTAACCAAGGTCTGAAATAATCTGGAAGGACAGACAAATACGTCAGAGGCCGACAGACATTGTTCCCCCCAAAAAAAGAGAAAAACCCAAAAAGCAGATGTGCAGACCACCAACGAGAAAAGAAAACCAGATAAAGAAGCCGTGTGTGCAAACATGAGATTATGATCATGTCCGACGCCATAACATCGTTTCTGTGCAGATTCAGAGAAACGCTACACCTTATGTAACCGTGTGAATGTAGACTGCACGTAGCCTACTTTTGTGTTATGAAACTGTCTGCCTTGTCTACACACAGAAAAAAAGGTATAAAGAAATAAAGTGTGCACCATTATCGCCTGTATTATATACTCTGCAAATAGAATACATTTGCATAATCTAGACATGGTGTGACACATCCCCACGTCATTAAATATCCTGATCAAATGCTCCTGCCGATATGATATGACGTTTTTAGTCCAAAACGTGGCTTGGGTTTTTACCTGGTGGTACAGTTGCAGTGGTACAGCGTCGTGGCCTCTGGGTTGTGGAGGCCATATCTCCTCTGCTGGGGAAGGATCTTGTTCCTGCACTCATCAAGATCCTTGTAGACAGCACAGGACAGCTGCTCCTCTGTGGAGGGGAAGCATCCGGGTTTAAATGCCCAGATCTGTTGCGGTTGGGTAGAAATATACAGCAAACTGATAACGTGGACAATATCGAATACCTGTGATATCCAGCTCAGACGGAGTTTGTTTTCTGGTAGGTAAAGTGTTCTCCAGATCGCCACTACGCTCAGGTACGGGTCCTGTAGGTCCCTCTGATGTGCTTGTGACTGTGGAGGTGGTAACATTGGTAACAGGGGTGATGGGGGCAGACGGGGAACTGGCTGAAGGTGTCGGGACTGTGGATGCTGCAGCAGTGATGGAGAAGGGCTGTGGGTGTGACGTGCTGCTCTCCAGGAGTTCTGTGGGTATGGTGGTGTTTATGATGGAGCTGGTGCCGTTCATGCTGACCTCTGTTGAATTGGAAGACTTGTACAGTTTGGGTGGATGGACCACAGCATATAGAGCCATTTTAGACTCTTTACACCTGTAAGTCACAACAGAGGTTGAAATGACTTAAAGGACTTGTTTGACATTTTGGGGAATATGATTATTAGCGTTCTTGCCAAGAGTTATACTCGAGAGGATCAACTCTCATCTCTGTCCGTTCAACGTGAAGACATAACTTGCAGGCGGTTAGCTTAGCTTAGCATAAAGACTGGATACAGGGGGAAACGGCTAGCCTGGCTCTGCCCCCTACCAGCACCTCTAAAGTTCCAAATATCTCATTTGTTAAATATTCACAAAGAAATTGAAGACAAGCTGTCTATATGCCAAGATAAGCTATGCTAACGGTCAACTGGCTCTAGCGTCACATTTAGCATACAGACATGAAAGAGTGAGAAAATATGATTCCATTAAAGAAATCACTGATAAATTCACAAATCTTCTTTATTTGTACTCAATCTGACTCTTAGTTTACTTACATTCCAAACCAGTTTCTCTCTACACACTGGAGTCGGTGCGTTAACTCAAAGCACTGCATCTTCAGCAGGTTAAAGAAGGTATATCCCACTACATTAGACATGCCGTCACCTGCGTCCTCCAGACAACTGCGAAACCTGGGACATATATAACACTTTGGTTACACAATTAAAAAAAAAACATAAAAGAAAACGCAACAACTCAGCTGATGTGGACTGGAAGTCATCTAGTGAAGGAGTTGAAGTTATAAATCCTTACTTGTTGTCACAGTCGCAGTGAGACATGGTAAAGATGTTGGTGTTGAAGACACCAAACTCTGAGTGAAAGGACAGGATGGTGGTCTTGCACTGGTCGTGTTCACGGCAGCAGCTGTCTGTTTGTGCAAACACCCCTGCAGGAGATGAGGTGAGAGGGATAGATTACAAGATTATTACAGTTTCATTTGTGGATTCTGTTTATTGATATTTTACATTTGCATTCTTTCCTACTTCAACAACCATCCTATTATGGGAGAAATCAAGTTGTATTCTATCTTATCTTGACATTTCAAAATGTGTTTACATAGACTATATTTTTTGGGAACAAGTGGAGCAAACTGACTAAACCAAAAACATTATTTGATCGGTGAGTTAAAGGTTACTATATTTCCTCAGATAGCAGCCGGGGCCTTTATTTAGCTGAACTGCAGAAGGTACCAGGCCTTTATCTGAAGCAGGCTTGTATAAGAGGCAGGCCTTTGTTTGTTCGTGTTGACTACACCCCCCCCCCTCCCCGGCCGTTACTGGAGACCCGGCTTTTACTTTACTACCCGTTTTTATTTAAGGAAATTTCTTCTGTGGTTTTGAAGGAGCTTTGGGAAGTCTGACAAAATGATTCAAAGGTTCCCCGTGGAGTTTTTGACCGGTCCCCATTTGTAAAACACATGATGCAATACACATTCCAGCCAATGGTTTCACAGTATTCCACTGATTTACAGGTGGATGTAATGCGTCAACAAAGACAGAGAAGAAGAAGACTGCTAGCCAGTAAACATGGATGTAAACAATGCAGATTTCAGTTGTACGGGGAAGGAAACCCATCTCAAGGTGAAAAACACTGAATATAAACAGAAACTTTGTTTATAAGAAATAGTTTAAAGTGACCACCTGAACGTGAACTTTGATTTGCATTATGGGAAATGTAGGATCAAGTGTTTTTTGGGGCCAAAAGTCAGAATATCTCGGCTTTTGCTGCTTTGCAATTGATCATTCTTTTAAAAAACATTCTGTTTCATGCAATTCACCCAACTTTATGGAAGTAAAATACTACATCACTGAGTGCCCCCGTTGGGTTTTTATAAGTCCAGTGTTCCCTCTGCTGTCCCGAGCGGTTCCCTTAATGTGACTTTTTCTTCCTACAGTGTGAAGATATAACATAATCTTTACCTCCTCTTAATATTACGAAGCTTTGTGTGATTTTATAATAGTCTACAAAAGTGGTTCCCAACCGTTTTGGCTCCTGGCTGCTTAAAATGAAACTCTTGTGACCCCTAACACCATGCAGGTTCTGGGATGTGACGGAACATGGGTTGTGAACCAGAGAGCCACTTGTCCTTCTGAAGGGTCAAGTACATTTTATTTACATAGCCCAAAATCACAAAATAAGAGCTGAAAGCACAATTCCAGAAAAGCAAGAAAAACTTAGATTAAAGTATCCAACCTACCCAAGTCTGCATATGATGGCGCCTTGTTGCCAGAGCCGCACCAGAGAGTCCCCGGCACGATGAAACCTCGCTTCACACGCTGACGGGTCCTGACCTCTGGCCCCTCAGCCTGACCTTGACCACCAGCGCTCCTCTTGCCTCTGCGCCCCCCGCCGGGCCCTGGAGACGCCAGAGCGACGCACGCATCCTCTGGCCCCAACATGGACTCCACGTCGACTTTCTCCGCCGGGTGCTCGGAGAGGTCCTGCGCGCGCTCCCGGCACGCGGACAGGTAGCTGCGGGTCGCCGCCGCGTCGTCGCTCCACGCGCAGCCGAGCAGGGCGCGCTCCGCGGACCAGGCGCTGTGGTAGAGCCGCAGAGATGGAGAGGCCCGCCGGGGGTCGCTGCGGAGGAAGCTGTGCTGCACCTCTCCGCCGGGCAGAGCTCTGGTCCAGGTGCAGAGGGCCGAGGCTTCCGCGGCAGCGCGGCTCAGCAGGGAGGATGTTAGGATGACGGCAAACACTGCAGCGATGTGCGTCATGGCGCTGCTGCAGCTTCGGTCTAAAATGCGCACCGCTGCACTCACTGGAGATTTACGGACAGACGGATGGACAGACTCCAGGTCGGTTATAAATGAGAGAGGGAGGAGGCGCGCGCGGGTTTCCCGGTGGATCTTAAATAAACATTTAAATCAACCTGAACCACGTGACCTCTCTCTCTCTCTCTCTCTGTCTGTCTCTCTCTCTCTCTCTCTGTCTGTCTCTCTCTCTCTCTCTCTGTCTGTCTCTCTCTCTCTCTCTCTCTCTGTCTGTCTCTCTGTCTCTCTCTCTCTCTCTCTCTCTCTCTCTCTGTCTGTCTCTCTGTCTCTCTCTCTCTCTCTCTGTCTGTCTCTCTCTCTGGCCCATCACTAACAGTGAACTTGACATATTGATTAACACACACACACACACACACACACAAGCCAAATAGGTTTATCAATCTGCAAATATATTATTGATAAGTGCCAGGCGTGCCCCCAAAACACAAGCTAAATAGACATGTGACAAAGTAATCAATTAACATTGACTGATAAATGGGATATGAGACAAATAGCTACTTTTCTAGTTTAGATGGTAAATGGACTCTTTCTTATATAGCACTTTTCGACCAAAATGGTTCCCAAAGCGCTGTACCAGTAATCTAAGCTAGAACAGTAGTCTAATTCACCCATTCACACACCAATGGGGACACAGTTGCCATGCTGGCCTCCACTGGGGTCAACTTGGGGTTCAGTGTTTTGCCCAGGGACACTTCAACGTGTGAGCAGCAGGAGCTGGGATCGAACCACCAACCCTGGGGATAATGGACAACCGCACTATCGTCTCAGCCACAGCCACCCCAATGGAAAAAGACAGTTGTTAAAAACAGGGAGAAATACTACAGGTCTTTCTTTGTCACTGGTGTAAAATCCCACTGTGTGGGGCCTCAGCCCATCAGAATGCAGGTTGGACTGCATGTTCCCTTTGTCATTCAGAAGAAGGAGCACTACAGAACTCAGTTACCCAGGATCCTTTGTCTTTCACACCTGGGTGTGAAACCCACCCCATGGATCCAGGCGTCAGCTACCATTGGTCAAAGGTAGAATGTAACTGATGACCTCATTTGGTCAATATAAGCAGCAGGCAGATTCAAACCTGTCTTTCTGTGCTTTGCTGTTGCTGCTGTTAGAGAGACCTCCACCAGAAAGAGTTTCCCTCCTCTTTTGGACAAAAGAACAAAGACTCCAGGTTTTTCTGATCACCATTTGGCCGCGGTCGAGTAAGATTAACTTAACTTTGTTCAAGAACTCTGGTAAATACCAGGCTTCTGTACAACTGGTTTTTGGA